>WAAB01023920.1:0-72595 GCA_013389865.1 Piaya cayana | reverse complement strand
CGGCCATCCAACAAGTTTTCCACACAAGAGAGCGTTCAGGCCAAAGGCTGACAGATTTCTAAGCAGACCTGCCTTTTGTAAACCTGTGTTGACTGGGCCTGATCACCCGGTTCTTTTGCAAGTGCTTCATGATAGCACTCAAGATCACCTGCTCCATGACTTTCCCTGGCACTGAGGTCAGACTGACAGGCCTGTAGTTCCCTGGATCCTCCCTGTGACCCTTCTTGTAGATCAGCCAGCCTCCAGTCCAGAGGAACTTCCCCAGTCCTCCAGGACTGCTGGAAGATGATGGAAAGGGGTTTGGCCAGTACATCCGCCAGCTCTCTCAACACCCTGGGGTGAATCCCGTCTGGGCCCATAGACTTGTGGGTGTCCAGTTGAGCAAGCAAGGCTCTGACCTCCTCCTCTTGGACCATGGGAGCCTCATATTGCTCCTCTAGTTCCGGGGTTTGTACACAGAGGGAACAGCTTTCTTTGCGATTAAAGACTGAGGCAAAGAAGGCATTTAGTACCTCAGCCTTCTCCTCATCCCCTGTTACTGTTGTTCCCTCTGTGTCCAAAAGGAACTGTATGGTCTCCCTAGTTCTCCTTTTGTTATTAATATATTTGTAGAAGGATTTCTTATTATCCTTCACGGTCTTAGCCAACCTGAGTTCTAGTTCAGCCTTAGCCTCTCTGATCTTCTCCCTACACAATCTGACTTCCCTCCTGTAGTCCACCCAAGAGGCCTGCCCCCTCTTCCATAGCCTATAAACATTTCTCTTCTCCCTGATGTCCCTGGATATCTCACTATTCAACCAAGCCGGTTTTCTCCCCCGCCGGCTCTTTTTCCGGAGCACGGGGATGGCTTTCTCCTGGGCTGCTAGGATCTCCCTTTTGAAGAGCTCCCAGCCCTCATGGGCTCCCTTGCCCTTGAGTACTGCCTCCCAGGAGACTTTGCCAACCAGCCTTCTAAAGAGTTCAAAGTCTGCCCTCTGGAAATTTAATGTTACCGTCTTGCTAACCACCCTCTTCACTTCGCCTAGAACGGAAAACCCTATCATCTCATGATCACTCAGTCCTAGGCGTCCCCCTACTATCACATCCCCCACAAGTCCTTCTCTATTCACAAACAGCAAGTCTAGGAGGGCACCTTCCCTTGTCGGTTCATTCACTAGCTGCGTAAGGAAGTTGTCTTCCACACACTCCAGGAACCTCCTAGACTGCTTCCTTTCTGCTGAATTGTTCTCCCAGCAGATATCAGGGAGATTGAAGTCACCCACAAGAACAAGTGGCAGTGATTTGGAGATTAACCCCAGCTGTTTATAGAAGAGCTCATCAGCAGCTTCTCCTTGGCTGGGTGGCCTGTAACAGACTCCCATCACAAAATCTACCTTCTTATGGGCTCCTCTGATTTTAACCCACAGACACTCAATCTCCTCATCACCACAATCCATCTCAATGGTGTCCAAGTCCTCCTTTACAAAGAGGGTTACCCCGCCTCCTCTCCTACCCTTCCTATCCCTCCTGAAGAGTTTGTACCCCACCATATCTGTACTCCAGTTATATGAGTCATCCCACCATATATATAACATTCAGCAGTTTAATATAAAATTTTGGTCTGTGAGCTGAACTTGAGGTAATGACAAGAATTTTTGAACTGCATGCATTTTCTTAGTGTTTGTATAATTTTATATTGGGGTATGATTCACGGCAGATAGCCTATCTGAATGCTCTCCCGGTTCTTAAGGCATGAAGCTGATCCTAGAGGATGAGAAGTAGTTCTCTCCTTCTAAGATAAACTTAATGTCTAAAAGCAAAAGTGAAGAAGGCTTTAAATTTTTTTGACAGGTACCAGTCCCTAAGATGTATTGACACTTTAAGCCACAGGTCTTTGAAAATCCTTAAAAACTTATGGGTCACAAATTGACTTCTTAATACAGATACATATGTATATATATTTGCCTTCCAATGATTTTTTTTTCACAGCTGCTTCTATACAGCTACTAAAACATTGATTTAGAAATCATCACCAGAAATAAATTTCTAGGTTAATTTGTTTGGCTGAAATTCTCATTATTTCACACACACTATATCCACAGACAGTGTTCAGCCTGAACAATAAACCAAACAATTACTAGGTAGGGTGTTAGATAACAAGGAAACTAATTTGGCTAAGAAAAGTAAGATTTAGGGTAACTGCAGTCAAACTTGCTATATGACCTTAGGTATGCAGTTTAAAGTCTTTATGTTTCAATTATCCAACTGTAAACTGAGAATCACAGCAATATCCCCTATACTATAGATTGCCTTTGCTCTGACGAGTTTATCAACTAAATAAAGAAGACAATGAGTATTTCAGCATATGCATGTACAAGACATATGACAAAACACTATTGATGGACTGCTAGATGTTACTGTCATCATCAATGCAAATAATCAAATAACATCTGAGTTGAACACTACTATCTAATTCTGCAGCTGGTCTTATTTCTCATAATTGTTTAGTATCACATAGACATCTGCCCCATTGGAAGTATGTTTGGAGGTTCAGTCTTTAAAAACACTACAGTCATGAGAAACTATGCATCAAGCACTCTTCTTGCTTGCTAGTGGAATGAAACTGCTTTTGCATAGCAACAGTAATTAAAAAAGAGGAAAAAAAAGATATTTGGGGGTTGCAGAATTGGAATAATAAGATGATGTCCTGTTTGATCTATGTTAATTGGTGCAGATTTTAAATTTCAGCTACCTATGTGCATGTGTAGAGATATAAACTCAGCAGAGGAACCTGACCACATATATCCTTCTTTTGCAGGATTAATATCTAAGATGTTAACTGGTTTATTATAGTTTCTTAAAGAAAGGATTTTGAACACTCCAGTAAGTTTTTAGATTAGTTATTTGCCATGAGCAACCAGTGGTTCCAGGGATTAGACATGCAGATTGAATTTTCAATTAAAATTAATCTATTTTTCAAAACCATCCCTGTCTGCAATCAAAAGCTATGGGTACAAAGGTTTCTCAAAAGCTAGTAATTTTCAATATCATATCCATATCCATCTTTTGGTACACCTGAAATAAACAGCATTATATTAATGGTTATAAAAAAGCAATGAAACTTTGAATCCTTTAATTTGTTTCTGATCTCAGGATAAAAAAGTATCATTAATAGAAGTTCTTTTCTTTACAACTATCAGTTCTCTCTTATTTATATTCAGAAGATAAATGCCTGATTTTAAAACAGAATTTGATGCTTCCACAAAGCTTTTAATTGAAAGTTTTGGAGGTTTACATAGACAAAGAGTATAAATGAAATAAACAGCAGCTGTACAAGGCTTGCAATATTGCCCTCCCACTGTAGCACACATCTGACCAAAGGGCAAATATTTTTTAAAGTCCCTTTGATGAAAATTATCAACAGAAGTCATTTGCTGTAAGATATTGGTTTCTGATATAAGATACTGGTATCTGAAAAGCCATCGGGTTCTACGTTCCATTTTGGAAACAATTCACCTCTCATGATAGTCTTTGATGCCGCATATGGTTCCAAGGAAAGAGAATAGAAGCAAATATTTTTCTGCTATACATTTTCTGCCTCTGTCTGTGTTAGAGCAAGCACATGAAAAACAATGTCCTATTATCATTTTGCATATGCATTCCAAAATACTTAAACAAATATTAGGTAAATGCTAGTTCTCTATCTGAACAGAGTCTCAAATATCTGAAAATAAAGGCAGAAAGAGATACAGAGACTAGATTGAAAAACAGTGTTATTTTTTTCCTTGTAAATAAAACAATAACTGAAAATGTTCAAAAAGTATTATCTATGAGATGACACTAGGCACAAGATATTTCAGATCAAAGACTATGACTGGCTGAGAACAGAAGTACCTTCTCAATTTCTGAATGATTATTACGAGGCTAATTGTGTATGTATCTATATCAATGCAGAAAAAACTTATTCAATACAAGTCCAGCAAAATACATCTTAAAAATCATCTCTGCCTTCTGTATAACAATGTAACTCATGTCTAAAAATACTCCATGGCACATTTTATTTTCAGAAAGGATCAGAATGTCAAATCTAGGAACAGTTTTAGTACAGATACTACCGTTTCTCTTAAATTAAAAAAATGCAAAGGTCTCTGAATAAATTAGCACAGTTGCCATGGAAACATAGTGGGCAAGAAATATTTATAGATGCTGCAAGCAATAATTTTGCAGTTTAGTACTTTCAAATGTCAAGCAACACTATCTCTAAAATAATATAATTTTTTGTTTGTATGTTAGTGCTTATATTCACAATTTTCTGTAAAAATATATTTTCAATTATTGCCTCCAGGAAAAAAAATACAAACTACAAAACCTCATAAAAGATCAAACTTTGATACATTCTCTGGTTAGCTAAAAGCATTTTTCAGCTATAAAGATAAATAAAATCTTTTGAGATCCAAGCATACTATTTCACACTTGTGATCATTAAAGTCAACAACTGCAGATTTTTCAAAGCTAATTGAGTTAAAATCATTTTAAAGTGGCTAAATGCTAACATTAATGGAACTACCAAGACTATACAAGTCTTATTTATAAATTCAAGATTGCAAATATCTGATATTCCTATTGAAACACGTGTTAATTGAAATAGTACATTATAACTACATATAGGGAAGCAGGAAATTATTTTGGTATGTATTGGATATGAGAGGTCAATTGAATTTCCTTATACCTCCTATATCACTCTTATCTAAAACCAATAATCTTACCAGGAAGACAACATAATTAGCTCCATTATGTTGGTATGAATATTGAGCTTCATAACAAGGATGGACTAGATCTTCACTTGTCCTTAGTCCTACCCATCCACAGCGTTTGAAAGTGTTTCTCAGTTCTTCATTAACTCAACACTTATGTAGAAAGGATTCTGCACATGCAGAGAAGTCCATGCTATTATTTAATTGTAAGTATTTAGTAACAATGGAAGACAGCATCAGTACTGTCAAGTACCCAGCTCTCAGAAAGCACGTGGGAACTATGATAGATGATAGTTAAGACCTTCCTTGGTGGGCCTGAACAGCTGAAGGTACAGTTGAAGGTACAGCTGACAGCCACCTAAATGGGGGTGAAGTTGAAGGCTATCTCCTTCCCCTCTCACAAATAACTGCAAAATGCTGTTAATTTTAAGAGCAAGTCAGTTCTCACCAAGATGAAAGTATTATATACATTATTGCATTTGACAAAGCCATATGCAAGGAAGGCTACATCTTAAAGTAAATGTCCTCACATTCAGCAATACAGATCCAGAAGTATTAAGCACATTGCTCAGAAACAGAAGCAAAATATTGAACAGAAAGAGGAAAACTTTTATTCTTTCAGGAAATCTTGTTTACTTCTTCAGACAAGAAAGGCCTATGCATTATTTTACCGTCAATCACAACAGTAACTCCTGTCTGCTTTGTTTACCAAATTGGTAATGATAATTTCATGATTTATATAACACTTAAGGAGAAAATTGAAGGTGACATTTCTGCTTGCATGTTGGAAATAAAATTTCTTAATGCTAAGTTTGTAAATAACAGGAAGGCTTGATGTTAAAAGATTTTGATTTGTTGATGATTATTCTAAATATGTGTTAAGTTGCTTTAGAAGATATTTTCTTCTTTTTGTCATGTTCTCCACCCTGAAAATTATTGGTTCACTCTCTAATTTTCCTGTTAGAGGACTGATAGTTTGCCTATATTTTTGAAGATGTGTCTGTAACATAATTTCTCTCACTTTTTCATTTTAAAGAAGATATTCAGTTACAGGTTTCTAGAAATAAACACATCTTGCCAGCACTTTCCTAGATTGTTAAGTTCCATGTTGTTATAATTGTGAAACATATTGGGATTTTAGTTACTATTGTCATACAATTTTTTCTTTAAAAACTATTTCATTTTTTGTTGTTTTAATGAATAGAATAATTTTAAAGTGTATGTAACTTACATAATCTTAATGTGCTACATATTGGCATATATTCAAGGTATACAGAATCATTAATTATTCAGTAAACTAAATGTTTTTCACTGCAGAAGCAAACACAGAAATAACAACGTGTATTCAAGAAACATCACAGATGTTTTGAAAAAATAAATTGCATATTAAGCAGTATACTGTGAAATAAAGGACAGAAGAGAGTGTGTAGCATAGCTTCTGATCTTCTGAAGAATCTAGATCAGGAAACACTGTCTCATACTTATTTACATGTCAGCCTGCAGCAGGATGCAGTCTGACCTCAGGTTGACTCCAGTCACAAGCTAAAAGGAACGGTTATGCAACTGAGAGTGGCTAAAATTAAACATGCAAAACCCCAGAAGGCTGGGGTGAGGATACCCAGAAACCAAATAACTTTAAGGAATAGCGTCTGCTTATTTCACCAAAAGAACTGGCTTGCATTATTGCAGTGTCCATCTTTATTGTCCTTACATACCATTATCTTCCAATTTCTTGGCATAACTTTCTATTTGCCAGTTCATTTATTGCAAAATACAATATTCTCCCCATTAGATATAAGTTGTTTAGAGAATGCCCAGGAGTCCTGCTTCAATTTTTTTAAAAAAAAAAAAAAAAAAAAAAAGAGTGCGAGAGAGAGGAATAAAAAGACATCAAACTCTAGTGGGATATTTCTTTGAAAAATTTGACTTTTTACTATTATCTGTATTCTGGTTTACTCTTTCTCCAGAGAGAAAAGCAGAATACCTCAGGAGAAGAGCATACCCAGAAACTGATGGCAGGACACAGACTGGAGGAGGACTGGATCCTCCCTTTCACATTTTTGCCTTTTCTGTGACCAGTGCAAGACTACCTGCAGGTAAGATATAACAGAGTTGTTGCTCCCCAGTACCACTTAGGAAAGGGGGAGCTAATACCCATAATAAACATCTTTGTCCAAATTCAAGACTTTTAAGTTACCAGTAGGTGCGTGTGGAGCCATAGCTGAGTAAAATGGCTCAGGAGTAACAGCAGTTGTTGATTGTCACCAAATAGCCCTAGATTAATCTTGTGTTTATGCAGATGTTACACTCCCAAAGCCAGTAGTTGTAGCTAAGATGTGCATTTCCAGTTTTGCTGTCAGAACAGAAGCATGCAGCATAGCTTAATACATAGTAATAGCATGGACTAATCAGAAATCCTGAAAGGCAGAAGCATAAAATATCAAAAAAAAAAGAAGTCTCTTCATGCAATCCAAGGAATACGCTATAAAAACATAAAATAGTATGACATTAGAAAACAGTAGATCAGAATTATAATGTTAGAGAGTAGGCCCGAATAGCAACTAATCTAGAGGAAGGAAAGTCTCCTCTGTTCACTGCTACTTTTAAAGTCCACTGCAGGAACAATAAGAAACACAATTCAGCAAGGTTTTTTTGTGATCAGAGTTGCCGTGTCTAACTTTCAGACCCAGATCTCATGTCCCATCTTAGGCATTGAGATCTGTTCTGGGACCCCTGGGGCTTTGCTAGTGTGCTAAAGTCAAAGCTTTGTGAAAAAGGCTGAGCAAGGGGATGATAGACAGAAAAGACAACATCAGTGCTACCTGCTTCCTTGTTGTCATGAATAGCACCTGGAACACGAGCCTTGTGCTATTTCAGTCAGATCTTCTTTCACTACCAATTTATTTTCTTTCCCATTTTTATTTCTGTCGCCTTCAGTTTAATAAAAGTCAGACTTATCAAAGTATGCTGTTATCTTTTGCACACTTCTCTGCACTGATGCCCATTGAGACTAAAGAAAAAAGTATAAAATAGTTCAGTGCTAGTACAGGTCTCAGCTGACATAACCTGTTATGTAGAAAGATGATGCCGTCAAGTTAATCCAGATACAGAAGAATACAACACAGTATAGCAGAGCCCTGTCATGGAACACAAGAGGTACTAACTGCAACTGCACACTGTCCTCAACTCCCTTATCTATGAAAAATTGCCTTCAGTAAAGCATACTACTACTTTACTGTAGCACATAGCTGGAGCTCCACAAGAGATGTGTTAAGGCTGGTGAACACCTGTGCCAGGTTTGCTTTTCTCCAGAGGTGAAGTTACAAGTAAGTCAGCTTAAGAAAAAGAAAGCATTTTCTATATTTGCAATTCTTCTGTTTGCATTGAGCATGCTTACAGGTTGAAAACTGACAATGAGAGGACAGCCATTCCAGTTCATGTTAGCCTTTTAAACTTTTTTTTTCCACCCAAAAGGAGTAGTTTGTATTATCAGGGTCAAAACCAATTCTTTCTAACAAGACTCTGAAAGTTGTAGGAAGAGGGAAGCAATAGTCAAAGCTTCTAATCTCTAACATTGTAAAGGGAAAGGTTCACATAGACTGTTCTGCAAAATGTGAACACTTCCTGGAAAATGAATATGATGGGATTATAATAGGCTGAAATTAGCAAAATCTCTGGCAGCAAGATATTTGTTGTGATACAGAGACTTTACTGAAGAGAATTTACTGAAGTTCGGATAGCGCATTGATATTTTGTATAAAAGATGGGGTACATCAGAAACCCAAGTACTGTGAATATTATAAAGGCAGATGGGAAAAATATAAATGACATACTATATAACACAATTAGGAAATAGGGTTTGACATCAGCATATAAAGAATTTAAGCATACTTTACTCCTTTTCCCTCTCCCTGAATAATGTATCTACAGTTAAAATTTCCCAAGCTCCCATTTTTAAGATGCAGGTTATACAGAAAAAAACCAGAAGACTAGTTCTAAAGGAAATCATGACCAGTTTTATACTGTAAGGTAACAGATGTTAAAATCTACTTCACACTGTGACTTTCTTGTTCTAGGCCAGTAGTAGACTTCATTGTACTGTTGTCTGTCTAGAAGTTCTATCTAATATATCATAGCTAAAAAGGAAGGCTACTGAGTCCATGATGCAGCAGTAGTGTTGTCTGAAGTACCACCTACAAAGAGGAAACAGGAGGAGCTTATTTATTCTTGACTCCAATTCTTGAATAATTTCTAGATGTAATAATTAGGACTCCATGACATTTTGCAGGAAGGAAAACACTGAAATTAAGACTCTTTAGAGCTATATTTTGTGGAAAGCTCTTTAATTCACACAACCTTAGTTCTCCTTGTCATTGTCTTTGCTTGGAATAGGAAAATGAATCCATATTGGCATTTATGACAGGCACTGGGTGACTTGATGAGATGGAGAACATGACATGATGCCTCTTGTAACAAAAGCCTGAAGTCAGCAGTGTAGATTCTCTTGACACCAGGTGTCCATATACATATGCAGGCACTTTTTCCTCACCTGGGAAAAGGCGGAAGTACATGCTCAATTCAAATGATGCAAGCTGAGAGATGGAAAAAGGAAGAAAGATAATTTTTTTGGGTTTTTTTTCCCTATCAATGTATTTTTATGTCAAAAGAAACATGAGTATAGTACAATAAATCCTACATACATTTCTGTTTAGAAAAATAAAACTCAGTGAAGTACATCATTAAATATTAATTTTAAATATGAATTATTAGTGAGCATTTTAATTTCTTGATATGTTTNAGCCTGTTCCAATGCCCAATGACCCTTTCTGTGAAAAACTTCCTCCTCATGTCTAGCCTAAATCTCCCCTGGTGGAGCTTAAGGCCATTCCTTCTTGTTCTGTCCCCTGCCACTTGGGAGAAGAGGCCAGCTCCCTCCTCTCTACAACCTCCTTTCAGGTAGATCACAGACATATTCCAAGAGAGATATTCAAACTTATTTCTTATGATTTATTTCCTTCTTCTCGTGATTGTAAAGTAAAGGTAAAGGTTCATTCAAATCCTTCTTTTTGTATTGAGGCAGAATACTGTCATGCTGAAATATGCAAAGCACTTCATAAAAAATGCTATGTAAAAACAATTTCATTCTTCTTTGAGCTCAGAATGAAGATGGATTATATCTGTAATATATTACTTTGCAATAAAAGAAGTAAAGCAAAGGCTATTAAAAAATTTTTATGAACTTGCCTGATTAATAGAAAATAGCTGATAAAATGCACTTTAGTATTCTATTGAAGAAAATAATCTTTTTTGACTGAAAATCTGACGTTTTTATTTTTCATGCCTTTTTTCATCACTGTCAAGGCTTTGCAAAGCAGTGAAGTTCATGTTTCGCATTCTTAACAATTATAAATTTAAAATTATTTGAAAGAAAAAAAATGCAACACAGAATTCCAACAGTATCTGATTTTCCTGTGTGGCTACATATATGACTATATGTATGTGCCTATGTACATGGGTACTGGGTGTGATTGTAACATTTGAGCTGAAAACATGCACTATAAAGATGTCTGTCATTATTTTAAATTGCTTATAACTTAGCCAAAACTGAAATGTTTGGACCAAAACTTTCCACAGTAGGTTTATGTAGCAGTCAGAATCTTACTCAAAATAATTCAGCTATTTCAGAAAATGAGACTAGTCAAAGTATGTTGTTTTACCAGTGTTAAATAACATTAGAGCACAGTGTCTTGCAAAACCTGGAACAGAAACCAGAAGCTGTTAGTTATGCTATCATTCTCTGGCAGCAAGTAGCAGTAAAACCAGATGTTGAGAAAATGTCTCCTTTGCTTTCTGATCCACATTCCACAGTGGAATTTTGTTGCTACCAGACCAGGTGTGATGGTGCAGCAGATTAGTCATATAAACGTTACAGTTGTTTCCCACAATTATGGCATTTCATTTTAAGTCTAAGTTGTGAGAAAGTGTAGTGAAGATGAAACAAACACCTCCCTGCTAAACTGTAGTTAAAATTATGTCAAGTGACAAATAAGTGCAGTTGCTTAAATTTCCCCTCACGCTTCTGCATTATGATGTTGTCCCTATTAGGGACTACAGACTTCCTTCTTTCCCTTTTGAGAAGACCCTTGTTTCATCCAATGATTAGATGTTCAGTTACTAAATATTGTTCTTTTCACTATGTTATGTAATGTGACGTTGTTGGAAAACACACCTCAGACCTTTATTTTATTACATGAACTTTGAAAACTGTCCAAGGATGATATATGGAGTTGAAATTTATTTGTATTCATAATACAAGTCCTTATAGTGTAGAAGTTTGAGCATTTGGGATACTTTTTGTCATGTTCCTGTGTTTGACATCTCTCCCTTAAAGCCTTAGAGCCCTTCCAATTTCCCATACGCATTTGCTCTACTATCTCTATTTCTCCTAGAAAAGGAGACCTGTCAGGAAAACTACATACAGGGGCCAGACACAGATGACTGGACTTCCAGTTACCGAGGTTTATGAGGTCCTGTACCTGAGAATACACACGGGACAAGAGGTTAAGTCCACAGCTCATTGGCTCAGGCTGTAGGGATGGTCTAATGAGACTATTATCAAATTTGTGTTTGGGAGGAATGCAAGAGCAAGGCAGCAAATAAAAAACAGTAAAGTACATAAAAGCAATCATTACAGGTGCCATGTATGTTATTAACAAGGTTGTGAGAAAGGTGTGTGCTCGCCTTTCTCACGGAAGTTTAGACAAGAAAATATACTCCATAAATCCACGGATATCTAGAAACTACAAAAAATACAGCAATTATAGGGTCCTTATGGGAACTTAAAAGAGAGCAAAGGTCACAGCTCACTCTGTCTTTAACATTAAAACCCCATCTGTCTCCCTAAAATGAGTTCCTATTGTGCGATAAGGGTCCACAGCCTGAGACAGGTCCAGTCAGGTATAGGATTGTACAAACTGCCTCAAGAGAAGGACTGAATGGTCATCATTAGCAATGGCATCTTCTCATATTGTTCCAAACTTGCTCCTCTTGCAGCATTCAGACTGTAAAACACGGGCTGGAGTGTGGCTGGTCAGAGCCTTTGACTGTAAGGATATAGCAGAGTTCCATGATAGGATGGGGTTATGCCATTTTGCCATTTTAGTTTCTGTTCAGTCCCAGTAACCTCACTTGGCCCATTATTTTATTTCTGTTCTGTATCGGATAACAGTTCAGAATGCATTCCTGTAATATGAAAGGTCCTAATATCTCAAGTAAATAAATATTAGTGTACGTATAATTTAGCTACATAATAATACCTTTCAGCATTCCTAGGCTGAATCCAGCATCTACTGGATGGCTAGCTAGCTTCAGACAAACCCCAGAATTAAACAGCTCTGGGAAAGAGGCTGTTGATCTATCAGGGTAGTGAATCATGATTGTTCCTTTCCAGATGTGTTTGCGTCAGTCATGGCTACCAAGTCTGGAGCTGGCTTCTGGTTGATAAATTCATATGTAGTTCCCTACACTGACACCGGGACCCACAGAAGCCATGTGCACTGCTGCCTCTGTTTGCAAAATCCACCAAAGGTTTTGTTGAGCAATCTATCAATTATGAAAAAGTGGGTGTCGCTCTGTTTCAGACTATATTCCTTCTTTTAATAGCTCTGCCTCCAACCATGTGAGGCAGCAGCAGCATCCAATAAAGCTGCATTTATCAGGAATGCTACGTATTTTTGAAAAGTATTTGGCACATTATGAGGCAGGTGTCATATTACTGGAAAGTATTTTAATACCAAGATAATAGGCTTTATACAAGGTTGTCAGCCATAGTCTGATTAATCACTACTTGCAACTGCAATAGTAAGTCCACTAGTGTTTACATTTTTATGTTTTATTAAAGACTGCTTCCTTTGAAGTAAAAAGTGTAATTAGTGGCTATTAAAAGAGCATATTAGATTATTCACAGCGCAAATTGATATGGTACAAATTAACTATACTGTGTCAACTAAGGATCAGGCTTGAGTTTAATGGGATAGTGAGGGGATTTTCAGACCACTTCAAAGGAAACTCTGATATTACAAGAATAACATAAAATTCATAAGTAAATCTTGCAAATTTTTTTGCTGTCTGTATAGTAATTTTAAAATTCAGATGGAAGATAATTAAGATAATGTATCCCAAATAGAGGACATTTGTGAGTGGCAGCAGAACGGATGAATTATTTTTTATTATAAGTTATTCAGATTGCTTAATTGGATTTTTTAAATGTTAAGTTTGTTATATTTTATATATTTCATATATATAACAAATCTTTTCCCATGGAATTTTTATTCATTGACATTATGAGTTATCTTGCCTTTTTAAATAAGATTACTGATAAAATACAACTTTCAATGTAGGCAAAATTACCCCCATGCACATCTTGTATTCAATCCACTTTGTGCATACTAGTTGCTTAAACAGTGGCAAAGAGCTTTACTAACATCTATTAACATTTGACAATGATAAAGTGCCAAAAGTCTCATACAGTTTATGAAAATATAAAGGAGGTCAAACCAGAAATTTTCAGACCACAGTATTGATCTCATAGTTTCAGCCTGATGGAAGGACAAATGCTATTGAGATTACATTGGAACAGACAACCTAATTACTGTCCTGAAAAGATAATAGAAATAACTAACACCATCTTTCTCACCTCAGAATTGGAAATCAATTTAACTGAATAGACACACTGTACTTCAGGACCCACCCTGCCAAGGGTGAAGACTGTCTAAGATAGCAGGGTTATAACATACCTGGTCCTGACCTTTAATTAGCCACCAGAGTTCTACAAAACCTGAAAGCTGAATAATTTTCTGGTTGAGTCGAAGGCAGCAAACTGTGCCACATACAAATTACAGACACCATCAGAATGGAGAGAAGCTGTGAAGAAGAGTATTTCTGTGAAAACCTGCCCCAGAAAAAGCAACTGAGAACTAAGACTGAACCAGGATAGGGGAGCAAATGTTCTCTGGGTTAGCAAGTGTATGTATGTATCTATGTCTGTCTCTGGCTATAGTCAATCAGAAGATCAGAAGTTGTTTGATTTTCCTTGAGGCACAGAACTAGCAGAAATATACGTACATGATAAATGCAACAAATTTCATTTTTGTCAGGTGTAAATTACTATTTCTCTATTCTATTCTGTTCTATTCTAGTCTAGTCTAGTGAACAGTATGTTTGAAAGAAGCTAAAAGTGTTGGTACTGACTTAGAAAATACCTAAGAAATGTAGCATAGACAATTCTGATTTGAGTTCATCTTAGGAAATTGTTGCAAAATACATTGCTTACCAATGACCCAGAACTGGGATAATTTGCCATAAAAACAAAAAAAGCTCAGAGAAAATCAGGGAATGCAAAAAGATGCCTCCAAACCAACCTACAAGATAACAGCACCTCAAACACTGCATCATTTGTCCCTAATTAGGTTGCATCCCACAGCGTGAAGATCCCTGCTCTTACTCTGAATTGTTGCACGTCAGCGACCTTTTTCAAATCAGTGGGGAACATACTCATGCTAAACTTTACTAACTAAATAACTTATGCACTGAATTTTCACACAACTAATCTTACTATAATGCATTTTTAGAATTAAAAAGAATCTTAGAATGCTGTCATCTCCTGTATTTTGGTTCTTCTACATCTCTTCATTGGCTGATCAAGAGAACAGAACATAGTGAAGTACTGTGAAGGCTGATCTTTTCAATGTTTCAGCCAACCAGAAAGAAGAGACAAAAAGAGCATGATTAAGTTATCCCCAAGCCACACTTGAGCTTTTGTAGTCTTTTCTTCCATATCCTCAGACACTCTATAAGTTCTGCCTCAGGCAGCTTGACAGCTGCTTCCCGATTTAATTATTGGGCTAGCAAGAAGTGGGATCCACTTGACCAAGCTGGGTAACAACATCTTTGCTAAGACACTTGCCAGCTTGTTGAGGAGATATTTAACCACGATGTGATGGGGCTTGGTAATAGCATCTTGTACATAAGTGGGTAAAAGAAAGTCAGAGGTGGTAAATACCTGAGGAAGACTGATAAGAGATCCCTCAGAATGTTCAAGATGGGTCAAAACCCATTTTGTGCTTATGCATGAACACATAGTCTGGGAAACAAACAAGAGGAGCCAGGGCTCTGCATGTAGACTCAGGACAGACACTACTGAAATAATTCTGCAGTAGGGGACTACCTTATATGACAGGAATCTGTGATGGGTGCTATGGGTTTTGAAGGAAATATGGATAGCAAAAAGAAGGGTGTGGGTTACCATTTGCACAAAGTAAATGTTTCAAGGTATGGAGCTGACTGATGAGAAATAGGAACTGTACCTATTCATGCCTCTCCCGACACTGATTTCCTTATGCTTTATACTGCAAGGAATTTTCCTCAGGTTTTGAAGCTATGTCAATATACTTTTCATCAACAGGCCGCAGTGAAAAGTTATACACGGTAAGTTATGAAATAAATTAACACAGATGTACTTCTGAGGGTAATATCATTATCCTATCACAAAACCTCTATGTGGTAATCATATTGTGTTTGGAATTGCATTATGACATAGCATAAAAAATCAGATTGCAGCAACAAACTTCTACTTGTTATCTACTTCTACATTTTGAAGATATATTTTGAAATACGTAATCTTTTTCTTTTCTTTATGTGTGTGCTGTTCAAGACAGTTTGTGACGTAGGTGCAACCACAATGGAAATGATTTGCTCTAGGATGAACAAATGGCTTATCCCTTCCTGCTATTTTAATTCTTGATGTGTCTTTTTTTTTTTCCATTGGAGGGTTTTACTTAATAAATTAATCCAGCAGGTTTTACTTTGTGAGACATAGACCTCTGGGGGGATGCTAACTAAAGAACTGTTTACATAAAAAGTGATACTATTGCCAATAAGTTTAAATTTGCTGCATAGTAGTCCCTTATCTTCAATGGAGCATGTGTAAAATTTTATGAACTGAAATATGCTTTAAATTGGTAGTTTTCTTATTACTTTTCTTAGTAGCATTTACAACCTTATTTTAAAATGAGACAATAATAAAAGTAGTAGTAATTGGACCAGTAATAGTGACAGTAGTAGCCTTGTCTACTACTATTATTACACCTACAACTAATAATATTATATTGTCCATCATGCTTTCCTCAAGTCAGAAATCAGGATTTGAATCAGCAGTTCTCAATTGATTTCAGAATTACTGTCATTTATATTAGCTGAGAATGTGCCCCAAAATATCATAGTGAATTCCAAGTGTCATGGTTTGATTTTGGCCCCTTCAGAATAGCCAGTTTTGTGGCTGAGGAAAAAAAAACTACAATTCCCAAGTATTCCATCCAACCTTTTCTACGTAAATAAGGGTGTAATTGGGGGTGGGACACACTTCCTTTTCCGGATCANAAAATATCATAGTGAATTCCAAGTTCTTAAGTCACTTCTCTTGTAGGCTACTTTGCATTGAAGTCAACAGAACTGCTCCGCAGATATAAAAACTGTGGAATCTTTTCTGTCATCATACTGCTGTCGATTGCAATAGGCAAGACAAATTTCTAGCATGCTTTTGCCCATAGACAAGTGCCTGTGATTTGACACTGAGCAATGGACGTAAAACATGTCTGCTGTTTGTTTTAGAAGTCAGGCATAATGTCTACATCTTATATTATAATAAAGGTAGTATACATGCTAAATAAACCAAATATTTTGTATTGGAATAATAATGTTACCATGATATAGGACTACATTATAAGGCCTTTGATTCTTGTCATTCATGTAAATGTCAAGACACCTAAATAAATAAATAGAATGACACTATGCTATCATAAATATAACTAAAAATATAATCATACTCCACAAAAAAAAGTTTCATGAGTTATTATAAAGTATAAAACTATGGCACCTTTTCATTGTGCAAACGTGGAAAGTCGCTGAATGTTTTTTATAGATCTTAGAAAATGCATGAAATTCGTGCTTAGACAAGTGCAATGCAAGTGGACAAGAAAGCTGGACAGGGGAAAAGAAAATTCTTCTAAAACACCCAACAGTGTTTTATCTCTCTCCCCACTGATCTGAAGCAAAATTTATCATTGTGCTTAAATGTGACCAATGTGAAGCCAAGATTCAAAAATAAATAATGGAAATATTTGGCGTTTTTTTAATTCTGAAGATTTTTGACACAAAAGGTCTTTGCGTGCAGAGTTCTGAATGAATTTCTGTCATGTACAGTCTCTGGAAGACTACTGTTAATATAGTAATGTTAATGTTGTGCTGCAGATGAACAGTGTTTAGCATTTTGAAAGTTACTCTGCAGTATTTTTTCTTAAGGCTTTACTGACTGTTGTGAAACTATGGATTAAGGTCACTTACCTCCTGCTGAAGTGGAAGCATCAGCACAGTGTTGTGTGAAAAGCCAAAAAAGTTCCTTTCCTAGGATGTGAGAACACTGAGTAATGATCGCAAGTTGCACAATCAAAATGTCTATGCTGGAAAACACATGCATGTCAGTAATCTCATTGTCAGCTATTCCAAGATGACAGTGTGTGTATGCATAAAGCTTTATAGATACATGCACAGCAGCCTGAAGAACAAGCTGCAGTATACTTGAAGTGCTCTCTAAAGTTATTATAAATATTTAGGGAACTGCAAGCAGAAATAAATACTATTGATCCATTACCCTCATTGCTTAAAACATAATTTAAGCCAATTCAATGTATTTTTTAGATAGAATATGGGAGTCTTAAAGTTTTGAGGTAAATTTAAGACAGCCTTGAGGGTCTTTTTACAGCTGCAATTTGGCCACATAACACACAGAGCATGAACCATAGAATCATAGATTCACCAGGTTGGAAGAGACCCANCTCAGATGTTCCTCATAAGGCCTGTTCTCCAGCCCCTTCACCAGCTTCATTGCTCTTCTCTGGACTCACTCCAGAGCCTCAACATCCTTCTTGTGCTGAGGGGCCCAGAACTGAACACAGGATTTGAGGTGCAGTCTCACCAGTGTTGAGTACAGAGGGAGAATAACCTCCCTGGACCTGCTGGTCACACCGTTTCTGATACAAACCAAGATGCCATTGGCCTTCTTGGCCACCTGGACACACTGCTGGCTCATGTTGACAAAGAGTTGTACATGTCCCTGCAGAACATGAATGACAACTGGTTCCTTCCCTTCCCCCGCAGAAAAAGTTTGCTGTACACCAGCTGTCATCTGTGTTCAAGTACAAGAATTGCTATCCTTTTCCCAAATGCTATATTTTTATATTACTTATTGCAACTCATGGATTTTATTTGCACATACGTATACATACTTGTGGCTGACTCTGATGAAATCTTAATCGCCATAGTACTTTGAGGTAGAGATCAACTGCAAATTGTGCATGGAACGCTTTCACTTCTCAGCACTGATTTTCATAGAATCATATAATGGGTTGAGAGGGACCTCAAAGATCTTCTGGTTCCACTCCTTCTGCCAAGGTCAGGGACACCTTCCACTAGATCAGGTTGCTCAAAGCCACATCCAGCCTGTCCTTGAATATTTCTAGTAATGGGGCACTCATGACTTTTCTGGGCGATCAATTCCACTGCCTTTCCACCACCATAGTGACGATTTTTTTCCTTATGTCTAGCCTAAATATATCTTCTTTAAGTTTGAAGTCATTACCACTCATTCCATCACTACACACCCTTGTAAAATGACCCTCCCCAGTTTTGTTGTAGACCCTCTTCAGGTACTGAAAGACTGCTCAGTCTTCTCAGAGCCTTCTCTTCTCCAGGCTGAAAAACCTCAGCTATCGCAGACTTTCTTCATAAGGGACATGTTCCAAAACTCTGATCTTTTTGGTGGCCTTCCTTTGTGTTCTTTAGGTCAAAATAAATTCCCATGATTACTACTTTTCAATCAAAAAAAAAAAAAAGTCTGTTTTAAAAAAAAGAATCAAATATATGAATCCAAAGAAAAGTAATCAGTTGCCCTGGATAGTATTGGCAGTGATTTCCACTTTTATTTATTTCTATAATCACATACATGAATTCTTCCTCAGAAGAATTTTCCTCTTGTGAAGAGGAAATAGGAATACATTTATGGGCATGCAAATATGTTCATGCAAATATGTGTTTGCATAATGTTTATACTATTGATATCTTTCAAGATCTGTTCATATTCATAAATGTTCAATAAGGAAGCAGTACATGAAGTCCTCCAGAAAGAGTAAATACTTGAAATGACTACTTCAACAAGGAAATCATGAAAACTGTAATGCATCTCCAGCTTACCAGGTAACTTTTCCAGCATATGTCAGAGTGGTTGAAGTCCCCAAGTAGGATGAGACCTTGTGAGCATGATGCCTCTTGTGGCTGGAAGAAGGCTTCATTGGTTGGCTCTTCTTGATCAGGTGGACTGTAGTATGCACCAACCACAAGGTTCTCATTGGTTCCACATTTTTTTATTCTGACTCACAAGCTTACAATTTGTTCATGACTACTCTTCAATGACAGCTCTTCACATTCTATCCCTTCTCTGACATAGAGGGCAATACCTCCACTCCTCTTTCCAAGTCTGTCCCTTCTGAACAGCCTGTAGCCACACTCCAGTCATGGGATTTGTCCCACCAAGTTTCAGTGATGAAGATCATGTTGAAGAGTGCAAAAGTTTTCTGTTTAAAGAGTCAAATTACCTTTCATAACATTTCTTTCTTTATAATGGACTAAGGAAGATGATAATACTTTTTGAAATGCTTTATTAAGGAAGGCATTCACAAATTTAAGAGGTAGGTTATAATAATGATGATTATGATTAATAATAATAATATTTGTACATAATGCTATGATCTGAACATCTTATTGTGCTTTATAATTACAATTTAACTTAGTTTCACAGAACAACTGTATAAAATGTTCAAGAAACGTTGTTATTTTTCTGAGGAACTGTAAAGAAATGCAAGAATAAGTGTAGCTTCCCTGTTGAGGTGAAAATTGCACCAGCCTTACATATGCCAACAGTTTTGCAACATCAGTTGGTGGGATGAGACAGCTGATTATTTTTACCTCTTGATATGTGGATTTTTACTTGACATTCTTGATTGTTTTCAACTTGCAGAGCTAACTTTCACCTACAAAACAGAGAAGCAGAACTTAACTCAGATGAAAAAGCTACTTCTTTTATTTTCTGCTTTATGTACTACTACCTTCCTTTTAATATCAGAAAGGCATGCTCAGTCAACAATGCTTCCTTCCCCTGTTTAATATGTCATAGTTTAAAAGATAGATAATGACATCCTTTCACCTTTCATTTTCTCCTGATTTAATAAGTGTGTGAGGTTAGAAAGGATGGTTTAGGAATTTGTCAATTTGTCTAGACTATGTAGGAAAAAATATTTAGGCAGGACTGCCAGCTTGTGGAAGAAATGGTTCAGCTCTTTCTTAGTTCTTTTCTACTGATTTTCAAGGCCTACATTATCCCGGACTCCTAGGTGTTTCACTTCTTTCAAAATATGAGTTTTTAAGCCTGCTGCGATGATCCGTCATTAGATTTTGCCTGGAATCATAGTTTTATTTGAATAATGCATTCTCTAAAATACATATAAAGTATTGTGAATGTTTACCTAGACATGGATGAAGAAAAACTGATCTAAGTACATCACTACAGGCATTAAAGACAAACACTTCTCTGTTGGAAGCAATTCAAATGCTAATTTTCTAGAGATGCACATTGATTCTTGAACCAGCCAGGTGTTTCTTTTAGTTGCATCCTTCTCCATTTTCTAACTCCTGACCTCTTAACAGAGTATTTTTATATTATCAGAAGAACTAGCTCTCCAATGCTTTTTTAGGACCTCATCTCCCAGTGTTAGTGTAACAGCTAATTAACTCTGAGGTTTTCTCTCAGAACGAGTCAGTTATTTTCTCCTGAGTCAAACTCTCACAGGTGAGGCTGTGGAGATTGTTTACTGCAATAAAAGTAAGGAGAGTTTATGTATGCATGTATGGTATAGAAATGCAGGTAAACCCTCACATTTATCTCCCTGAACTCTCCACTGCTTTTGGGCCCTTTAACATCCACACATTCATTGCAACCTGAGTCAGGAAGCACTTCAAAAAACCTCACCAGTCTCAGTGTTTCAAGCTGCCACACTCAAGCGTTTGAACAGAAACACTCAGGAGGTAACAAGCATGTCTGCCACAGACACAAATGTCCTGGAGGAATCTGAAGGCAATTTATACAATGTGGCTGTAATTGGTCAGCTCAAGACATAGCCTTCAGCAGTAGGACATAATTGTCCTGCAACAATCTGTCTGAGACCTAAAGGGAACTTCTTACAGGTCATGGCTGTTAGCAGTATAGGTATAGCTTCAGAGACCAATTTTCTTTCTTTCTCTTCTTTACCACAATTTGCTTAGCTTTTTATGCAAACTTTTACTTGAGACTTTATCAGTGTAACAGATGTTGATTTTTCATTTTGGTTAATCACTGTTACTTCCTCCTTTTTTCTGTTTTACACTCAACACAAAACTCCCATGGCACTTCCTGGTTGCAAAATAATAATAACTTTATTATTATTTTTTTTTAAATGTTCTGGCTTACTGCCAATTTTCTAGCATGTTCCAAAGCTCTCTTTTGGGCTTTCATTATTTTAAATGAACATCAAAGTTCCCTGTGGTCACCTGAGCAGGCATCTATGCTAGAACCTAGTTTATGATTTTCTTATCCTGGGAAGACTCTTCTGATGCCTTTTCCAGTAGGAATGACTCATCTTATTTCCTTAAATTGACAGCATGGATTGTAATAGTGAGTTTAGACAAACCTCTTTTAGATTTTATTAAAGGCACACAGGCATCATAAAATGTTTTGTGTGTGGTATGCAACCTATTTTCTATGTCAAACTTAAGTTTAGAACAACATGGTGAAATCACAAGATAATACCATATAAAATTGTTTATAATAATAACATACATAAATTATAACATAACATATATAAATTGTTTGCTAATTGCTCATGACTTATGGTAAGTCTTAATCATCAAAATTCATATTTACAGGGTTTATATATGTTAATGCATAGAAAAGTTCCACTGCTGAAGTATTATGAGGTGCAGCTGAGAGAACTGAGGTTTAGTCTGGAGAATGGAGGCCAAAGGGAGAACTTATCACTCTCTAGAACTACCTGAAAGGAGGTTGTACCAATGTGAGTGTTGGGTTTTTGTACTAAGTAACAAGTAATAAGACCAGAGAAAATATGCTAACATTGCACCAGGAGAGGTTTAGACTAAATACTAGGAGAAAGTTATTCACTCAAATGGTTATCAGTCTTTGGAACAGGCTGTCTAGGGAAATGGTGGAATCACTATCCCTCAAGGTGTTTAAAAGGCATGCAGATGTTGTGCTTAGGGATGTGGCTCAGTGATGGACTTGACAGTGTTAGATTTATGATCAGACTTGACCTTAGAAGTCTTTTCCGACATAAATGATTCTGTGATTTGGACTTTAGACTTTTAAATCTGAAAAATGAATTTCTGTCCTCCAAAACCAAACACTTCTGAGACTGCAGACAGTTGGAGTGAACAACAAGGAAAGTTGCAGTCAATGTAGAGAGAATTTTGAGGAGTTCAGGTACCTACACTGCAAGTTGGTCTCAGGAAGGAGCTGATCTGATCATACATTAGGGCAGAGTGCATTTTGCCACCGGGAGGTCTGATTCCACAATAGTCCACAGATTTATATCAATAATACACATACATATTTTCTAACTATTAACTCTGAAACTTTTTTTGCTGTAGTTCTTCTTCCAGGGTTAACATTTCATTTGTTTTGATGCTGTGAGGTTCACTTCCATGTGCACTTTCATTTGCACGTTGCACATGAAGTTGTGACTCTGATGAGGACTACAGCTCACAGCAGTTAACATAGATTTAGTTGTTAAAAAAAATCTTTGTTAATTTTTTTTTTTTTTTTTGCAACTAGATATTTGAGAAACAGATCTTTGTCCAAGATTCTAAGGATCTTTCACAGGGAGAAATTCTGGGGTACTATTCTCATCCTGAGAGAGCCAGAAGATCAGGGGAATCAGAATGTGCTTCCTTTCGTAAGACTTCCATGAAGTTTACAAGGATTTTTCATGAGGATTTGGAGATCTATCGATGTCCAAATAATAAATAACTTGATACATTAGTTATCCCCACTTCCTCTGAAGTCTTATCCTGGGATGCATCTTGAGGTAGAAGATTTGGGGGTTAGGCAAAAAGTTTACTTTCCCAATATATCTTAGACATTAGTTCTTATGTGATAACATTTCTAATCTGATATGAAAAGATCATTGCTTGGGGCTGAATTTTGCAAAATTACTGAGTAGTCCTGTAAATAGTGTTGCACTCATAAATAATTTTGTTTATCTCATCCTATGGCATTCATAAAGTACAGTAGGTAGTGTCATGAAGCTGTATGTAGCTTCTGTCAGTCCTCCCCTGAGATGTTACTTGAGTTTTGGGATTTATGTATAAAGTAGAAAACAGGCAAGAATTCCTGTGTATATGTTGATTCCTTTGATAATGGCACAGCTAGTGACAAACATCCCGCTATTGAGATTATGGCAAGAAATTTAAAAAAGATTCCAATAACAATCAGAATGCAGCTGCCTGTTGGAGTATTTTCTAATATTTATTCATGTTTTACTTATTTATTTCCCTGTGGAAGATGTGGTTTTATTTTGTTTTGGTTTGGGTTTTTTCCCTGCTCTGAGGGAATCATGGCCAGCTTAGATTATTTGCAGAGAAAAACATGAATAATATATGGGACATGTGTCAAAGCTTATTTCATTCAACCTACAATATGTATGAGATTCTTCTGTAGATTCATTAGATTCTTTTACCCTGAGGATCACCATCTTGTACAAACAGTCCCTGGAAGAAGTACAGCTGAAGCCCCTCAATAAGTTTATTTTTTTTTAATATTTCTCTTAATTCAGGATCAATGATTTAATCTATTGTTTGTAGTAGACTGAGTGCAGTGTCTGCACTGACAGATCAGTAGGTATAACTCCAGCAACTGAAACAAAAACAATACTCAAACTCTGACAGCTGTATCAGTGACAACAACAGAAAGCAGAAAGTGCTGTGGAAGATGACTCGTCTGCCAGGAGATGAATAACCCCCCAGTCCCTCTGAAGGTTTTGCATATCTATCCTTATATTAATTTGATAAGGTTCTGTCGAGACCTTGCTGTAAATGTCTGTGAATATTGCTACCTCATTGGATTTTCCTAACTTCTTCTCAGGTTTTCAGTGTAATAATGGCAGCACAACTGTATCAGTCTGCATGATCAATACTAAAATGTCTCTGTATAGCAGAAAGTATAAGATATTTTCAACTGGCTGAGGAAAACATTTTGAAGTTACATCAGTAGTACTCATAAAGCTGCTATCTGTGTCTATCATATAGTGAAAAGTTGGAGCAGTCAAATCCCCCAAGAACTGGAAATAATTGAATATTACTTCTATCTAAAGAACAGCAAGAAAGACTAAGAGTAGTGTGGGCTTCACCTCAGCTCCTGATCAGGAAACATGCCCTCTTGGAATTAATTTCCAAGCAAGAAAGTAATTAAATTAGTCACTTGGATTTACCAGGGTAAATCTTACTGGATCCAGTAGCTTCCCTTCTCTGACAAAAAGTTCAGATCTGTGGGTCAGAGGAGAATGGGTTAATGCACCTTAACAGTAGCAGTGCTTTTGACACCAGCTTCCAGGCATTCTTACTTGGAAACAGAGGAACTATGGGCTGTGCAGATGGACTGTTACACAGGTTGAAAACCAGCTGGACTGCCAACCTGCCAAGCTCATAGCACAATAATCAATAGCTTGATGTTCATTTGGCAGAGGTAACAAAGTACCCTAGGTTCAGTAGTGGAGCCAATATTATTCAGTATATTTAGCTGCAGTCTGGATAATGTGACAGAATACACTCTCAGAAAACTTATGGATGATGCTACATCAGGTAGAAAATTGACTGACATCCCAAATAGGAGAATTCCAGTCCAGAAGGACCAGAGTAAAATACAAAAATGGACCAGCTGAAGCCTCATGATATTTGATATGAAAAGTATAAATGTCTCAACCTAGAGATGAATAACCATGTAAATCTGCAGTCTGGGGACTGACTAGCTGAGCAGCCAACCTCTCAAAGTAGACCTGAGCAATAAGAGTGGAAGCCAGTTTGAATACCACCCAATACTGTGCTCTTATTTTACGTAAGATAAACCTCGCAAACGAAATAAGATGAAATACAGAGGTACATTTTGTAGAGATGGTCAGTGGATCAAAGAGAACAGTCATCACTGTTATTTCACTCTGCTTGTTATTGATATTTGAAATTTGTCCAATTTTAGGCCCACATTTCAAGAATGATCTTGAGAAAATAGGAGAATGTCCAGTGGAGTGCTGCCAAGATTGTTAGGGGCACAGGGAAAAAAAAAAGAGTTGTCATGAGTTTTTGTTTTTTGGTAAATGTGTATCTCTATGTAAAAANGTGGAGTGCTGCCAAGATTGTTAGGGGCACAGGGAAAAAAAAAGAGTTGTCATGAGTTTATGAGTGTTGATAAATGTGTAGCTCTATATAATAATGTTGATATTCCTTGTGCATGGTTTCATTATCTTATGATTACAATGTATATTTGATGATCTTTTTTGTATTACTGACATGATTTTCAGAGATAACTATTTTCAGAGTCAGATTATTACATGGAAATTCAAGCGGTGTGACCTTTCATGCTTTTCCCAGATGATCCCAGCTGATAGTATGAATCCCAAGATAGTATGAATAAGGATATTCACTCCTGAAAGTGTTTTTAGATGTCAACAGACTCTTATAGAGATTGCTCAAGTCATGTTCTGAAGCATTATTTTGCAAAGTAAAGCCATATTGCAAAGACTTTTTTAAAAAGTAAAATAATTTATTTTTGTGTAGTGACAAATGATGACTTGTCTTAATTCAGTCTCCTGTATCCACAGACATAATTTTTCATCTATAGTGATGTGCTGCAAAGATATGCAGATGGCTGTTTCTAGAAAATCAAGTAATAAGATATTTGACATTACTCTGTGTACCTTCAAGCCAGTGTAAGGATTTTTTTTGTAAGCATGAGACTGTATCAACAAATCAGTGACCTGGTTGAGTTAAAAACCAAGTCTAGCTGTATAGAACTTTTTGCAAAATCTAGGTCTTGTATTTTACCATATGTATAGTGTATATAAAAGAAAATAGCATAGTCATGCTGAGAGTGGCCTACTTCACAGTGTGCCTGGGTACTGAAAAGGCTCAGCAGTATCACTTAGATACTGTGAATCTCTTCTTGAATTGAATGATGTTTTCATGTGATGCGTAGATGATAACTATAGATTCTATTGTCATGGCTGCAGCTTTGGACTACTAATTGTGCTGCTGCCAAAGTGGCCACTGAATTCAACTCTTAAGTGGTCTGCAAGCCAAATTAGGACTCACTGCACATCTTGCACATAGCTCTAAATATTTCTTCTTCCCTTATAGTTTGTCATTATGTATTCAGTTGCTATTATGGACGTGATGCTTTTCCTTCTGCTTCTTGTCTGAACATCTTGTTCTCTCTATAAGGTTCCAGACCTGTTGGGAAGTCAGCCAGGGATGTTGAAGCACTCCCATTTGGAATTTAATATACTGTGGTAGATCTGTACAGGCTGCAGGCAGCACCAGTAGGGACTTCAGCATTTTAGAGGTTTATGAAAACAGAGTGGCTGTTTTCCTTCACAAATTATGACAACAAAGTCATGGTGTAATTTCAGGGAGAAGGTTTCTCACTCCTACAGAAGCCTAAAGTGTACCTCACATTGGCCTTTCACATGAAGCACTCTCTCTTCATCCTTTCTGTTGTACTTTATCAAGCAGCTGAGTGGCCAGAAGTTAACAATTTACTGACCCTCTTCATCCAGAGGCATGTCCTAGTGCTCTGTTTGGTTACCTGGACAAACTTCTGCCTTGGCTGTCTGTGAGACACTTGCATATATAGGTGAAAAAACATGCCAATTACTGCTCTGCAGCAATTTGTCTCAGTTTAAGATCTGCAGAAAATCTATTCACATCATTGTGGAAAGGAAGACAGCTCTAAAATCTGAAAGACAAATATTAACTTTAATGGTTTCAAATCAGATCTTTGTAACAAGAGATTAGAAATACATATATTAGTTCCTTGGTTTTGATGTTGTCCTCTCAGTATTCTAAAAAAGCTAGAAGAAATTACATTGAGTATGGATGAGAGGAAGGAGCATAGATTATTATTTAAACTACAAAGTAATAACTTTAAGGACAACCTCTTAAACAATGGAGACTGGCTGAATCAACATACACTGCTTTGAAAACATTGTTAAAAATTAACAGGCACCTAGGAGTTTAGTATTGAGAGAGGAAGAGACCTTTTAAAAGTTGCTTTCTTTCAGGTTCTTAATTAATAAAGAAGATGCAAAATTTAATTTAAAAAAATACTGTTCTTGCAACAGAATACATTAATGAAGTCTGCCTGCTGATTTTGCTTTATATTGCTGTAGCGGGTGTAGCTACCTTGATGAAGACTCAATAAAGGTTATGGCCTACTAAGTCCCTGGCAAACATTATGGCCTACTAAGAATCTAAGAAATACTGGGTTGGCCAAATACACAAAGACCCTGGCTTTCTGGCTGTTGAAACTTTGTCACTTTTATACAAATTTCAAAAAGAAGTAAGGGCAAGATGTTCTTTCCCAGCAGAGAACACTATGGTCAACAATGGATTGACTGAAACTGCTATTCTCCCCATTTCCTCCACAGAGAGGGGAGGAGGCAGAGAACTGTTTCTAGATGCACAGTCCCAGAAGATGTAGGTCTCTAGCTGATCAGTATGACCATAGATCATACTTGACCATTATATAAAATGGGGTCCAATTTAAGTTATGGGCCTGCAGTGCCATAGGGACCCTTGCACGGATGGAAGCGCCAGCCAAGCAAGTTTCCCTGGAACTGAGAGCACCCATCTCATAGGTATGCCGCTGTGTACTTTTTGGGTCTTCTTCCTAAAGGGCTGTTCATGAAACTTAGGAATTCGTAAAGCAGTCACACAGTAATATTCCAAATTGATATCCAAACTTCTGGTTTGCTTTTGTTTGATGGAGTGCCAAATAAACCTTCATTACTTTCACTGACTACCTGTTTTGTGGATGCCTCCATGGCAAGAAAGAATAGGGAGATCTTATACCCAAGGAGATTAGACCCTTCAGTTAATCCATAATGTATAATATATTCTGTTAGAAACTAGTGTTAGTAAAGGTAGAAGCATCAGGACATTAGTGATAAAAAGCAGACAAGAACTGACTTGGAGCATGCTTATAAAATAAATAGCATCCTAATATAAATAATAAACATATATATATATATATAAAATTGTCTACAATAACAGATTTGAGACAGCAACTTCTGGTATGGAGGTCACTGCATAAAAATCCAAGTCTCTCTATATATCACAGTTTCGAACAGCTAAACATATTCCACACTGTCAGGATCCACTTCCTTGCCTTTACTAGTCTCCCTGGCAATGCATGGGCTGTGGCTGTATCTCACACCATGTGTAGACCCATTTCGTGCAAGGTTGTTCACATCAGATCATTTTGTTCATTTTTCTAATAAAAGGGAGAAAAATGGAGAAGGAAGAGGCCTGTGTTTTTTTGTTAGCATCAATTATATTGGAATTCAAATGCTTGCTAGGTATAATCCATTGATTTCACCAAAAGTATTATTTTCAGATTAAGATAAGAACTCCAAAAGGTAATTTGGTTAACTTTGCCGATACATTTGCTGTCAGGTAATTTCAATCCTGCCCAGTTTCCAATTCCTGGTCTCTTGCTCCTCTGCCCTGTTCTGGGTGGATTTTTGTCTATGGGAGTTGTGTGAAAAGACTTTTAGAACTTTTAAAGACAAGAACTTTAAAAAGTCTGGAAGGTGGATACAAACATCAAACTATCCATCAACATTGCACCTCTGAAAAGGAAGTGAAAAGTACATTCAAAATGGGCAAAATTTCCAAAGCAAGGACAGAATCAGAACTTAAATCAGGATTGAGAGAGGAACTACCAAAAAATGGAGAATATTCTGATGCTATGGAAATATTACAAAAGTCAGTTAAGAGTTAAATATATGTAGACTGCTGCACAGAAGAGAATGTTGAGGATATATGGAAAGAAAAGTAAAGCGAAAAAAGGCCTGGATTTCTAAGTGTATTTGTGAGGATGGAAATGAAACCATGAATGTGAGGTGAAAGCACAAGAAGGATTAATTTTGACTTTGCAGTTTAGTTTCAGTGATCAGTGAACAGAAGTATACAATATTGAAAAAAAAACATAGAGGTGCATCTTTTTAAATTCAATTTTAGAGTTCTTGTTTTAATGATTTGAAAAAGTCATAAAGGTAATTCAAGGAGAGACAATAACATGAATCTTAATTAAAGGCAGAGTGATGACAAAAGTCAAGTTGACAGCAGAGAGTGGTTGAATGCAAAACTCATTATCTTCTGAGTTCCCCCTCCCTCCGCTTTGCAGAATTTAAAAGTATTGTTAACTGCAAGGTCTGATAGTCTGAGAAATTGGTTTTATCAATGCTATGAATCTAGAGAAATTACCAAATGTATATAAGAATTAAAGTGGTTTTGAAACACGCATTCCTCCTAGATGCTATGCATGTATCAATTTATTTATTTCTAAAGATTCAAGAACAAAAAAGGCATCAGTGTAGAGGAAAGTTTGGCAACTGACCCGCTTTTTAGTCTGGTTCAGATTATGTTAATATAGCTTCTGAAAATGACTGATGTAAACAGGGATATGTCATCCTAGCATAGAGAAAGAAAGACAAGATCTAATTCCCGTTGCTGTTCCTGCTACTCCAGCTGCTGGAGACAAAATGACTGCAATATATGTCATCTCCAGCCACTGTGAGGCTGTTTTACCTACTGCTCTGTTATTGCCCTATTTTATTTCAAGTATGAGCTTCAGCAGTGGATAAATTAAGTGATTCTTACATGGACTGAATGTAGTGCCTTGGGAAACTTCAAAAAGTGGAAACATACAAATAAAAATAATTAAGATTTTGTTGTTGAAAGGGAAATTATAAGAATGTGTTCCACCAGATGGGGATGCCTTCTGTTTAACTGCTCATGACCACCTACAGCAGACATTCAGAAAGTCTATTCCTGGCTTCTGCTCTCTTTCCAATTTGGTCTCTACCACCACCTATTTCTGGCTCATAAACTCTTCGCAAGCAAAATGAAGCCACTTAAAAGTCTTGATACTTCTCCTACACAACAGCCATTCAGCTAAAACTGCTGAGAGAGAGATCAGGACAAATGGTTGCTTTTTTCAGGGGGAGTTCTGCCCTGTAGATGACTGGTTTCTATGTTTTCGCATCAGGACTTTGGTAAGGATCAGAGAAAACTACTGATTTGCCTTGGGCATATGACAGAATCCAAAAAAAAATTGGGAGGGATATTTTCCCAGCATGAACACCTCAGAGTGCAGAGCACTTGAAGGGCTGTGTTTTCATTGTCATTCCATTAGTGTGAACAGAAGCTGTACTTGTAACTCCCTGTGTAATTCGAGAAACTTCAGTAAGAACTGTAAACAACCTGTCAAGTCTTCCTGACTTTTAAGAAACCTTTTATTCAGCTGAGGGAGGTTTTACTTCACAATTTCAGCTGCTGATTTTTCTTTTTGCTAGAAGTGTATGGGATTATATTTCTGTAAACAAAATTGAAAAGGCCAATTTTCTTCTGACTAAGCTTGATTAATTTTTGTCTCTACCTTAGTAAAATAGATTTTCTGTACAGAAAGGTTTTAACAAATTATATTAATTTAAATGCACTTAAAGCCACGATGCTTATTAAAGATACAGCAAATGTGTCTCTCAGCTTGCAAGGTGTAACTACTTAATCTTACTGTTCTCTGCTGGACTGCATGCCAAAAGCAAATACATGCCCTGTGAAATCTATGAAATGTATAATGGTTATTTCACATTACTCATGGCTGTAGTTAATATCAAAACAAATGCTTAGAGGCGTTTGTAGGATGATGTAGAAATCTTGGTGAGAAGTCACTATGGGCTACAAACCTGTGCCTAGAAGGTGCCAGCACAGCCGACAGGAGCAAGGGGATAATCATGGGCTAGTACAGGTCTCAGTTGATGACTCCATCCTTCCCTGAATATCTCTTTTCTCTCCAGATCTCACTGAGAATACCTGATCCAGGCTTCTCTGGCCCCTTGCAGATAATCAAAATGGTAAGGGGAGATGCACCACCATGGATGGGTACTGCTGTAAAGGGGATATACCTGAGCAAGGCAATGAGGAATGATCTTTTACCTTGTACCAGAGCAACAAACCTTGTGACTTAGAAAAGAATGTGTTGCTGCTTGAGTCAGAGAGCTAAAAGAAGGAAAAGATGCTTTTGTTATAAGATGGAGTTACACTCCTTCTGTTAGTGACCACAAAAATATTGTCAAACCAATGTTCATGCCTTGACACTTAACTTTGCCATCTTTAAGAGAATATTTAGAATTAATTTGTCCATTTTGGTTATTTAAAGCCTTAAACAATTTAGAACTGTCTTCTTCCTTGAGGGTAGGGGGAGTCTATTTCCTTTTGAAAGGATGGCTAGGGCTTGCAAAGTGAAACTTGGCTGCTTTTGTGTTAGCTTGCTGAAGAGATTACAGTTTCTTGTGCAGAGGCGTGAATACCTGACTAGGACAAAAAACCAACCAAACAAAAAAAAGAATTAAACAATCTGAATTTCAATTAGCGCTCAGCCAAAGCAGGACCTGCATTTATAATGACCCCATCGTATTTCTATTTATTCTTTCACTTCAGTAGGATTCAGTCCAATGCGATTTCAGTACTACCTAGTTGTGAAGTTGAAACTGAAAGCTTTCCTTTATATTTGAAAAGGAAGTTTATATTTATATTTGAAAAGGCAGTTTTATATTTGAAAAGGCAGTTGCCTTTTTGTATTTTTTTCTTGAAATAGTGTTTTGAAATTTTACTGGACATAATGAAGGGCCTCTGCTTTCTTTTCCAGGACAGAGTCCACTATCCTAGGGAGGGACCTCTGTTTATTTTTAAAGTACTTTTGTATAATGAAATACAACTTGCTGTGTAAGAATGTCAGTTGCTGTTACCATTAAACCAGTGGCTTGATGATTTTATACCTCTACTACTTCTGCTTGCTGTTGCTGCTTAAAAAATAGGTGAAATGTCATTAATTTCACACTCAGAGCAGGCTGGACAAAGCCTGGCCTCTGGGTTTGTAAATGCTTACATAGAAGTGACAACACATCTTAAGTTTCCATTGTGGAGGCTTTGCTTTTGGTCTGACATAGTCAGAAACTGAATCATGTTTTACATGTACATTTTTTCACCTGGTGGAAATACAGGAAGCTCACCAAAATCAAGAGTAACTGCATTTATCCATTAAAGATTAGCTGATCAGGACACAAAGTGTTGTTTACAGAATCACAGAATCAATTTTAATGCAAAGCTGTATGATATGCACCTGGAGACAGGTACTGCTACCAGTTAAACATGGTTAGGTGAGAGGCTATCAGCAAAAGGAATCTGCTTTGAGTCAGTGGCCTCTCAGGAGACATTTAGAGCGAAGCAATGAGATACTGCAGAATCCATTCAACTCACTTGGTCCCAGAACAAGTTGAGAAGCTACCTTGAATACAGTGGTAATCACACTTATATAATCCTGTAATTTAGCTCAACTGAATAGCTTCAATTATTATTGTTTATAATATACCACTGTCCAGAGACCCCAGCTGCAGACTGCAGATGCAGTGGGATGGAAAAGTACAATCCAGGGCCAATTTTACATACATTTAGCTTAGATTATCATAGTGAAAGGGCTAACTTACCACCTGTTTTCCTATATTATGAAATGCACAGCTCTGGCCTTCAGACACATGCTGCCAGTGGAGAGGTCAGATTGGAAGTGATGGTCCTGTATTTCATAAAAGGCAGGATCTAAGTAGAGCATTGAAATCTGGGAATATTGAATGTCTACAACCCACATCAAAGCTCCAAAGGGCACAAAACTTTGTAACTTCAGAACTCCTTGAACTCTCACTTGCCGCTCTGAGCCACTCTGTCTTCACTCATTGGGCAAAATTATCTTTCTTCCCTTAAGTTTTATGCTGTAACAGTATTCAAAAATCTGTGGCAAAATGCACCTTTCTTCTCTATTAAGTCCTTCTGATTTTAATTATTGTGACTGTCATATTTTTCCTCTTTGTGAGAAAGAACATAGAATGAAGGAGTAGAATATTTTTTAAATAATAGGAAGCTGTAATGAGACTTATTATAATTCATGTCACTTATTTGAGTTTCTATATATGCATAACTCCCATGAAAAGAATTCTCATGGAAAAAGCATAAGCAATTTTCACTTTTCATTTTTCAGCCTGCAACTTTTATTTAATAGGCTTTAATTTTATATATATACATACATACTTACATATTCATGTGTACATATATATGCCACACTGTTAGGACACACAGTTAGGACACTGTTTAGCCACATGAATCAAGAGCTAAAATGAGAAGAAATGAAAATTAGAAAAAGAACAGAAAGAAAGGAAGTAAAAAGGAACTTTATGTGTGGTATTTCAATGACTTTCCCAAATTCATTTATGCAAGCCTTTACTTTCAAACTGCAGATTAAGCAGGCATTCAGTGACAAAAGCAGAGAGTGATAGTTTGTATTTGAGGAGAAAGAGTGCTGATTGAAAAAGAAATTGTGCTCATCTATATGTGCAACACAATTTGTATGCAGCTATACTCACTTTGCAGAAAAGGGAATTTTGATGAATCTATGCATGAAGCTGCTCATATTTGGCAAATGTAGAGAACAATTTAAGCTTCAGACTAAACCCTCCCTGCGGAGAACAGCCTGGTATTTAAAAATGATACTTATGTCTACATGTGGACTTACATGTATTTCACCCAGAAAAATTAAGGTTCTGCCATTTCTGATTACATTTAAGATTTGTCCTGTAGTGCTATTGTCCATGTCAACTATCAAGAATACTGCAGTTGTTTACCTTAGTATCAATTCCATACACAGCTGTTAGCACTGTAGTTTGTGAGGGAAAAAACCCAACACAACAACAACAAAACAACCACATTTCAAATCCAGTGTTCCAGTTGCAAAATATAAATTTTTGGCTTTGCAACCGTGACAATTCAGGAAATTCTGTGGTATGGATAGGTCATTAAGTCCATCTCAGTTTTAAAAATTGCTGCATCCTGGCATACTCCAGCAGGTGAACCAAACAGACTCCAGCACGTGAACCAAACAGTACTGAGTGTAAGCCCTTGCCCCCAAGAGATAAGGGATGCNTTTGTGCACATACATGGAGGAACTATGCATTTTTTGACAGTATTCATGCACTGCTTTGTATCAGCTGTTAAGACAAAGCCTATGAGATATCTTTGGGTAATAAATAACCTTGATAAACCTAATTTTGAAGAACTTGAGCAAAAAACCATATTTGTGAAAATGGACACAGGTATTATTTTCAGTCTGTATGCTTTCTAATTTTTTCTAATCTGAAAGTGTTGTTTTCTGAATCTACGTAAAGGCTTTATACTATGTCTTTGAAGAGGTGAATTGTAAAATGAAAGTACTTCCAAGATTTCAACTCTGGAAAAGAATATTTAAACTAAGAATTTTGGAAGGGGCTTGAGCCACCTGACTCTGTTGGTCAGATCTCTCCTTAGCAGCCTGTGAAACAAAAATATGCAGTCAGAACTGGACAGGGGTGAACAAAACCTATTTCCCATGTGAGATACTCCATTTTATATTCAAGTGCACAACTGCTATTTACAGAGTACTCTGTTCACTTAAATTTTAATAGCATGTTGTAAATACTATCGTTAATATTAAATCTGGTATTAAGATTAATGATCTACTGTTTTCAAAAGCTGCTGCATCAGAAACACTCCAGAACATCCCATTAACACTTCTATTACTTTAGAAGAGGTAATGACCTGAGGGTTTCAAACACATAACAGTGACCCTTACTTTTATCCTGAATCATGAATTTCTGTATGCAGACAGTAGAGTCTGTGTGGTGGAAAACAAGAAAGTTTTTTTTTTTTTCATTTTTAAGATTTTCAATAGAAATCAAAAATACAAATTCACTGTTAGAAATTGCAAATATGGGTAATTATTTTATAAAACAACTAAGGATTTTGTTTCAGGACACTGTGATGATTGTTCTTAGCCGAGCCTAGATCTTTAGAGTTATGAGGTGTTTTATATTCCTCTTGACAAAGTTACAAAGTTTGATGATCCAATGCTGCTCCATGAACAACTGCAGTTATACAACAGACTAAATCAATTCATTTGTGTATTTCTCATTGTGTAGTATATGTCTATGTGGAGAACTTAATCTCTGTTGAATTCCATAGAGGATATTAAAGTGCCTTGCATCCACACAAAAAGGTCTTTCGTTTGGTTTAAGACCTTTAGTGGTCCCCCTCATTTTCATTCTAGACAGTATACTACATTGTAAACATTTTTAAGACAGATTTAGTGGAAGGTAAAAGTCTATAAGATATTCAGGGTTACAAGTAGAAAGTTGCAGAGAGAAAAGAGGTCTTGGCTGTAAGAAAATACAAACATGAATCCTTATGAAATGCTGTAGATACTTTTTACATGGTCAGGCGAGACACTTACAAGACATTATAAACCTAATAACTAATTTTTCAATCAGTAGGTAGAAGCATCCCTTTCATTCCTCTCAGTTAAAGCACAGACATAAAAATTAATATAAACAAGAAATTTGCAAAAGCATTCTATTCAAAGCATGGTTTAAACAACAGAAACAATGAAGATATTTTTTAAAATTACATAAAGAAAAATATTTGCATTTTAAATAATATAGATATCTGTATGTTTTTTAACAAAAGATTCTATTTATATCTAAAAAATGAAAAAAAAATTTCCACTACAATGTCTTCTTAACTCAACTATATTCAAGGATTCAGGAAAAAAAGCAGCATAATGGATAGCTGTGCTTTACTGCATTTGAGGTCACAAGCTTAAATTGTTCTGTTCCTGCTGCTTGTTGCTGGATCATTTGGGACAAAGCATGACATTTTGAAATCTATTTTCAGGTGAAAACATGACATTGAAAAGCACAACATTTAGCAAAGCTTACAACAAGATGTTATCCAATTCATTGTGGAGGCATGCCCTGCCCTCAGCTGGTGAGGCATCCCAGGGAGGGGATTGAAAGCAAGGATGCCTCATTTTTGCTATGTGCCTGGCACGTGCACACAGCATCACGAGTTTTGAACTCACAGAATGCTACACAGAAGCTTTCCTGACAGATTAGTCCAGGTCACAGTGTTTTTACCTTCTAGATACTGGCCTAATTTTAGCTTTATTCCTACAGGGTGGCATTCTTTCCTTAAACTATTAATAATCCAGAAAACTCTTCAACATATTTGAAGTTGTAGGATATAAGTTACTTTGACCTGTGTATTTTAATAAATTGTCCTTGTCTACTCTTTGAAGCTCCTGTTCCTTGCACAGTGAAAGCAACTCCCTCAGAATTCAGACTGGCAGCTCTTCACCAGAAACCAGTTGATTCCATTACTTATAAATTGTTCATGTCAGTGTGATTCACATGGAAGGAATAGTGAGCTGTGAAAAAACCAAACCAGCAAACAAACAAACAAAGCAAGCTGTGATATTCACTCTTTGTTTTTTTACCTTTGGAAGAACCTTTGGTAACCTTTACCTTTGTTAGGCATGCATGACTTCAGTTATTTGTCAGGCCAATTAAAAAATGCTGAAAGTACCCTATGTAATGCCTATACAGTGGTTCTCTGATAAAGAACTGTTGAGTAGGATTAATTAGAAAGGAAGAATCTCATTCTGCAAAATGTTTTCTAGGTCTTTGATTTTGTCAAATGTGGGAGTGGAACTGATGCTTTTTGAATTATTTAACGGAATATACGAAAGTGAGATCTCACTCTCCAGTAATCCAAATATTTTTTTAAGATAGCATGGGCTTATCTTCTTACAGAAGATATGAAATCCCCAACACAACTCTTCAGGAGAATAAGTTGCTTTACAGATTATGAGGGATAGCAGAATATGGTCTACTTGAGTCAGAAATGAAGATGTTTTCTGTTCATGAAATGTGTAAAATTTCTGCATGTCCGACAGTTTCAAGGGAATGTACAAATTATTTTTTTTATATTGTTCCTCAAGAAAAGCTTTTGGATCATGCTGATTTTTCTCCCAAGTTCAAACTGATGATTTCATTTAAGGTATAGATGGTGTTACACATTTGTCACATACTGATACATATTTCCAAGATTTTTATACTCCTCTAGTTATTTAATAAATGAGATTCCTTTGAAGAATCAATTATTATTAGTTTGAATGGCTATACTTACAATCATAAGCTGTTGAAGGGGCTGGAGAACAAGTCTTATGAGAAGCGACTGAGAGAGCTGGGTTTGTTTAACCCAGAGAAGAGGAGGCTGAGGGGAGACCTCATTGCTCTCTACCAACTACCTGAAAGGAGGTTGTGGAGAGGAGGGTGCTGGCCTCTTCTCCCAAGTGACAGGGGACAGGACAAGATGTAATGGCCTCAAGCTCCACCAGAGGAGGTTCAGGCTGGACGTAAGGAAAAAATTCTTTGCAGAAAGGGTCATTAGGCAATGGAACAATCTGCCCAGGGAGGTGGTTGATTCACCTTTCCTGGAGGTGTTTAAGGCACATGTGGATGAGGTACTGATGGGCATGGTTTAGAGATTGGTGGGAATGGTTGGACTCAGTGATCTGGCGGGTCTCTTCCAACCTGGTGAATCTATGATTCTATGATATGAGATGCCTCACATAACATCCTAGTTCAGAGGTTAGCAACTCTTTCAAAGGAGGTCATTCTTTAGATGATCCACTGTTTTAATCTTCATGAAACAACCAAAGGAGACTGAGCAAATATAATCTTGCCACCGATTTTATTCAGCAAGTATGAAATATTAATGGCTGAAATAAAGATAGTCATGAATAAGAATGAGGTATCTCTGTCCCTTTATATTATCATGAAAAGAGATCTTCTAAAGCAAAGATTAAACTATATCATAAGTTATTTTGATATTATCAGAAACATGTTTGTTAATATCTTGTACTAAACATCTTTAAACCACAATTCAACTATAAAGCCTAGGAGTATGAGTTCCAAGGATTTTTCCAGTGTACAGTATTATATACTTATTTACATAAAGTATCAATATTTATATACACTGGTGGAACAACAACATGCCTTGGTTTTCTAAATAAAGAAGGCATATATCAGTTTGACAGACACAGCTGAGAGCGCTGAGTTTGTGTTTCTAAAAAAGTATTCATTTTGTAGTTTTTTATTGTATACTGACAAGGGAATTGTTAATTAAGATAAAAATGATATCATTGGGACATGCAACAGACAGGAGATTCTGTAGAAATTAGGAAAAGATGCAAAGCATCGTTTTACTTTCCACTACTATGCTGAACATTTTCAGTGTTATTATTTTAAAAAAATGTGATGCACTGTGTGCATTTGGGGTTTTTTATAAGTTACAAACACTGAACTTTCTAACTGGTGAGCTGTAATTAGAATACAGATTTGATCTAATAAGTGGCTTCAAAGTTTTTTACAAGTAGTTTTGATTTAGATATTAAATCTTTCTCTTTGGTTACTTCATGAAAACATTTCTGTAAATCACTATAATTTGATGATTTTATTTTGAGAAGTTTATTTCTAAAACCCAAAGAAACAAATATTTTTAAATTTTGGGCTTAGTTTGTGTTGCTGTACTTGAAGCTGTTAAAAGTATTGCAGAAATGCAGTGGAGAATTACATGGTAGTTTCTCCACTTACTGGATATAAAATTTTGTAACGCTGTGTAACTAACAGTAGGAATTTTCTCTGTCAGGGATCAGTTACTTTACTTGTGTTACTATAAATCCAGACATCTTAAAATTTTCTTTGGTTTATGCTGGATTTATTACAAACAACTATAAAATGTCAATCATTCCTATTGTCACCAGTGAGACCTTCAACACGATACTGGCTTAAAAGAAGAAAGACTGCTTGGATTCTTGAAGTAATATTTAGATAAAAATAATCACCTTTCTAACACCGTGTCAGGTTCCATGTCATGTTGGATTGCCTCAGGCATGATTTAAGCAATTTAACACTATTTTATAAAACTTGAGACTTTCACCATGCTCTAACAAGTCACATAAATCATTAGAAATTAGACTTGCATAGTTTCAGAAGACTGTATTTATTTTTCATTCATGTTTGTTTTGTAAGTGTCAAGGTACACACAAAAAGGTTGAAAACCTTAATAAATACACCAATTCATCTTATTTGGATTGATTCTATATATTGGAGCATGCATATGACAACATCAACAGCCTCTAGTCAGCAGCAGTGGGAAAAGGTTCCATATTATGTCCTAATTGGCTATTAAATTATAATATTAAATATTCCTGAGTGATTTCCATGCCTAAATAACTAAAACTTTTGTTTCCTCTTATCTTAAATACTCTTGAGACAATCCACTGTCTTCAAACAGTAGCAATTTCTTTTTTTTTTTAAAGTGAGAACTTTTTTTTAATTTGGAATTTATCTCAAAGGCCAGTAAATCAATCACCTGACTAATTTAAAATAAGATTTCTTTTAAATGGACTACTAAAGCTAAACTACAGCTCGGAGATAGCAGGATGACAGTCTATTACTTTTTCTGCTTTGCACCTGAAGAGATAACCTTAATAACAATTCTGATCCTAACATCTGTGGAAGAAACCTTGTCTAGAATCAAAGCAGTGAAAGTGCTGTCATTCAGGCAGGCACGGGTTTCAGCCTGACAATCTATGAACCCTGCCAAGACTACATTTCTTAGACTTTCAATTAGCCATCAGCATTTCACATTGCAATGTTCTCCATGGAAGCAGTTCTTCACTTATGCAGACTGATTACAAAATTGAATGACCAGCAAAATAATGAAATAGCATTGCTCACACTTTGTTCTGTGGATGCAAATACCTACACCACAGGTAAAAGAACGCAGACCCAGAACTTTTTCTCTTCCTAAGCAAGATTTGTGTCTGTGCCACATACTCTGTGTATGTGTTTTGGAGCTAGATCTTTGCCTCTTTGTGTCACCACTGAGGACTTCTTTCAGGAACATTTTGTTGTTAGAAACAAAAGGGTTTTTAGCTCAGCTTTTTTCTTTGTCATTCTAGAAGCATCCAAACAGACACAGAACAGCTGCTTTATTCTGTAACAATCTGATATCTTTCAATGGCATTAAATGCTCTCTAAAATGTTAGGACAATGCTATGTGTGTAGTGTGACTGTATTATTGTAACAAAAGAAAGCTATTTTATTTATAATGAAGTTACATGCATCAGTACACCAGGTATTTACAATGAGCACTTAACTATTTCTATGCCTATTTAATAACAACCTCCAGCAACATTTAGTGTATTCTCTCAGAAAATATGTTAAAATACTAATTTAAGTATTCCTTTAATTTTCAGAGAAGAAAAAATCCCTAGCTCTCACGTTATCTTCACATATTTTACAAGAATTCACACTTTTTAAGGAATGTGTTGTCACAGCAGTAACACTTTTCCAAGCCATGTAATGTTGATTTTAATTTCATTAACCACCTCAGGTACTAACACTCTGCTATGCATGGGAATGGTATTTCTTACCATTCTTTTATATGTGAATGTATATGGAACTACACCATTTTCCAGGTCAACAAGTTGAAGTCCAAACAACTTTTTTTCTCTCTGAATCCCATTTCTTGCATGTTAGACAGAGTCTTGTATCTTTTACTGCAGTCCTCCATTTCTCCAATGCACACTCCATCAGTTTACACATTAGCCACACTTTGAAACATGTTTCCTGGAAGAATTAGGTGTAATCTCAAGCACTGTTTAGTCTATACTTCTTGATAATCTCATATATTACTCATTATTTTAAGTAGTATGCAGATTAGACAGAAACTGGCACTTACTGGCAAATGAGATGACGGTCCAAGTAGTCCCCAGGTGAACAGGCTGCCCAGGGAGGTGGTTGAGTCACCTTCTCTGTAGGTGTTTAAAGGACAGGTGGATGAGGTGCTGAGGGACATTGCTTAGTGTTTGATAGGAATGGTTGGACTCGATGATCTTTTGGGTCTTTTCCAACCTAGTGGTTCTGTGATTCCATTATTCACAGGAAACAGGTCCGCATCTTTCTGGTCCAGTAGTTGTTCTCCAGATCTATAGTGGGCATCAGCTTCTTGAAGTTAATATTTAAATAATGCCTAGAGACACAGCCTGGAATTAAGAGTCTCTTTAGTAAAGAAATCTACAGTCAATAGGAAAAGCCTATCCCTATAACAAATGATTGTAATCTAAATCAGCAAGGCAGACAAAGGGAAATAAAACAAAGTGAAATCACTTGCCCAGGACCATAAAGCTGGATTATGGAAGAGTTCAAAATAATACTTGGTTCTCTTGAGAGTTGAACATGTCCTTTGTTATTCGTTGTGCCATGTTACAGTATCTCCTTGTGGTTCTTGATGGGGTAGATCCGCCAGAAAAAAAACAGTTTGAGCTTTCTTGAGTGCATAGAGACTCCATGAACCTCACTTTTTCCAAGAGAGAAGAAAATAAGCTGGGGATCCTTTCTTTATATTTATATTTCTTTATATTTTCTCACTGGTTTTAGAAACCAGTAGAGGGCCTAAGCATTTAAATATGTGTACTAATCAAACTACCACTTTGTTGTTTCCCTGAATTTCATTAGTAGTCTTCAGCAGACTGATTTTCTGAATTTGCTTTAGAATGGCATCAAGCTCCACCAGGGGAGATTTAGGCTAGACATTAGAAAAAAAAAATTCACAGAAAGGGTCATTGGGAATTGGAAAGGGCTATCCAGATTGATTGATTCACTTTGCCTGGAGGTGTTTAAGGCACAGGTGGACAAGGTGCTGAGGGGCATGGTTTATTGTTTGATAGGAATGGTTGGACTCGATGATCCGGTGGGTCTCTTCCAACCTGGTTGTTCTATGATTCTATGAAATACTTTATGCAGACACTTGGCTTTCCTGCAATTTAGAGAGAGAGCTTTCAACATCCCTTTGAAATGCTTACAGCCTTACATGAGAGATTGGTGCTCTGTGGTCTAGTTTATGCTTCCTTTTATTGTGTTTATGCCTGGGTTTATTTACATTTAATTCTGTTGTGAAGTTGACAGTCATAGTGAATCTTTTGCTCTGACATAGAAAGGACAAAAATATTCCTGGTATTTTTTTTTCTTGTCTATGCTATCCTAAAACTTGGGCCTTCTCTCTTAACATCGGTTAGGACAGTTCAAAAAAGCCCTTGAAAAAGACATAGATGCAAAGTTAAATGCCTTAACAGGCCTTCAGGCACACGGTCAAAATAAGTCTCTTGCCATCTTGTTTTGCTCTTGATGATGTAATAATCTCAAAATTAGTGTTTTGCCAGGAGAAGCTGTCTTCACTGTATCGATGTCTCCACATAAATATGTGAGTATACTGATTACACAATGTAGCTTTACTATCAAACCTTTTCTAATCTGAAAACGTCCTCACTTCTGCTCTTGTACTTGATGTGTCAATGACATTGAGATTTCAGAGTAGCAATAGTAGTGAGCAGAGTCACATTTTAGGCAATGTGTTTACCTCCAATAAGCCTTATACTGATTTTCTGTTCTTTAAAAAGAAATGGTGAATGGTAAAGCACATTTTTCTTTAGCTTTTATTTTTCAAGGTTATTTCTGATTCTAGGAATTAGCATCTCTCAACTAGACTAACATTCATATGAAAATTCTGATTTGTGAATTGAATATTTTAATATGAATGAGTAGGTTTTGAAAAATTTATGAAAATTCTGATTTTTGAATTGAATATTTTCATATGAATATGTAGGTTTTGAAAAAAATGTAAACCCGCGGATTTTTTTAAAGTCTTTTCAGTTTTATGTGTTGATATTTTATGGCTTAAAAACACACATGAGATACACTGTTGAAATCTTAGTGTGAATTTTAAAATTTGGAACAGTTTAACCTTGTTAAAAGGAGTTATAACTAGAACAAACACATATTCAGGATTTCCAGTTAGCTTCATCCTCTTTCTCCAAATGCATGTAAGTTTTCTTAATTGCATTTTAAAAAGATTTTCAAAACCTTGAAATATGTTCAAACTTCAAGTTTGAAAAACTTTGGTATTTAGTTCTATCCCACTTTTTGCTGCTTTTCTGAAAAACAGAATATTTGAGAGAAAACCTGATGATCCGACATCGTTACACCTTTCCCTATATCCTAATTAAAGAAAAATGTGTCCAGTGCTCTGGAGGTACATCTTCAGCAAATTGCATGCTTACTTTGAAACTGCTGTAGAAACTTGGGGGAAAATCCTGTGTATCTCCCTGAAAAGACATGGTGGGCAATGCAAGAAATCAACTATAATAAATTTATAACTGCAATATTATTTCTGCTGATAATGACACCAATGCACACAATAATAATATTTACAACACACGTTCCTAAATCTAAACTAAAAACATGCATGTAGAAAGATTATCTTCTACTTTTATTGAAGGTCTGAGTCTCTTATTTTTTTCTGCAGCAGAAATTTAGGTCTAAACTGTAGCTCGGACTATAAGGGAAAAAGAAGGCAAGTTATTCTGGCAACTTGTTCCTTGAAAGAAATTCTTCAGGGGAAGCATCCCTGGCACCGAACTCATTAATATCTCTGACAGTTACCAGAGAGCAATTGGAAAAATCCACAGGCAGTGTATTACTTAGTCTTGCTAATAGCTGTACTGGTGACCATTTTTATTCAGTATTAGACTGAAGGAGTCTAGGGACCCCAGATTCAGTATATTTGCAATTTCAAATTAGTCAGGACTGTACAGTGTGGCACAGAAAGGTAAATGCAAGAAACAGAAATGACAACTTCCCTTGAGTTGCAGGCACACTTGCTCATAGATTCTTTACTTCTTTTTTTTTTTTTTTTTAGTAATTTTTAATTTAGTTCTTTGTTTCCCTGGGATATATTACTTCTCATTCAGATGAAGCCTGCTCAAGTTCAGTTTGCTTAACTTTGGATCAGAGACTTTTTGTTGCTATAGAGAGAACAGATACCACATTTTTCCTTGCTTGCAGAAAATGGAATTAAAGTCTTTCTCCAAGGCACACATCAGTTAGGAAAACTGTAGAGAGCAGAAAGAAAAAAAGTTCAAATGATGTAGCTAAGTCTTAGGAGGCCATGGATCACCTAAATGCATACTCTGGGCCATTGGTGTTCACTATTACTACTGAGAACTGCAGGAAAACTAATGCTGCTCCCAACACACCGAGTGCTAAATAACTCCTAGATTCCATACGAGAATGCAATCAAAAATCCATGCCAAAGGCTTTCCTAAGCAAAGTAGCAAATGGGCAGAGAACTCACGGCTGACCCCAGGAAAGGTGAATTGCACAGTGAGATGGCTATACTTGGATCAGCCACTTTCTCTTCCTTAAACTGGGGTACTGATGAGGATTGTGCAAGTGCACAGACACAGGTGGGAACACTTACTACAAGGTATTAAAAATCAGGCCTCCTGTTCTGTACCAAATATAATAATACTCTGCTACCACGCAAGAGTGATAGATTTTTAGAAGCAGCTTATTTTCTGTAGCAATTTTTTTTCTCAGCCTTGTCTAACCCATGGTTTATTGTAGCACTTTTTGAGTACTCGTTCTGAGGCTTTCCTGCATTTTTCATTCTGCTTCCTTCCTTTCTTGTAACGTGTAGTTTCAGCATTGGTAACTGCCTCACTGACTGCTTACAGCTTCAGATTTTTCCTTTGATAGTGATTACACAAATATTTAAACAAAAGAAAGGGTTCTGTCACCATAATATCTTTAAAACAAATTAACTTTTCTTAATTTCCTTTGGACAGGATTACCTACATTAGAGTCAAGCAGTAGTAGAGTATGTGTATGTGTGTTTTACAGAATTTGTATTCTAACTCATTTTCTAGCTGCAGAATGCACAATTAGAACTACCTGGGAAGTTCAACTTGGTCTCTGCAAGACCTGGACTTTTTGAGAAGGGATTGGTCTTAATCATGCATTAACAGGTGTATATGGAGTATTTTCATTATAGGATTGGGAATGATAACACCTGGTTTCAAAATCTCCAATTTGGAGGGGCAGTGGGGGCATCTATATGGAATTAAGATTGGTGGAAGTGAAACTGTAGCATGCATGGTGGTTAGCAACTAATCTGGTCAGTGCAAATCAGTAGGGGTGCAGAAGAGAAAGTCTGGCGTACTTTAGGCATGAGGCTTTAAAAGGAATGCTAAGTATTATGGGTAATATGTGCTAATATGGGACTGGATGAGTTCTTAGAAAGGAAATATTCCCTGAATTACAAGGATATGTTGGTTAAGGTCACATCTCACCTCCAAAAGATCAGTTGAAGAAAAGGAGGGCGAGTTCTTCATTCACTGAAAAGTCATGGCAATCAGAAATCCCCGGTGACTGGAAGATGGGTAACATTGTGCCCATTTTTAAAAAGGTCAGAAAAGACAGGTCTGAGAACGACAGACCTGTCAGCCTCACCTCTGTGTGTGGGAAGATCATGGAACAGATACTCCTAGAAGCTATGCTAAGGCACATGGAGGACATGGAGATGATTAATGGCAGCCAGCATGGCTCCATCAGGGGCAAATCCTGTATGATGCACTTAGTGGCTTTCTGTGATGTGGCGACTGCAGCAGTCAACACAGGTAAACTGATGGATGTGATCAATCTAGACTTCTGTAAAGCCTCTGACATGGTCCCCGGTAACATTCCCCTCTCTAAAATGGAGAGATACGGATTTGATGGGTAGATGGTNGATTTCAGTACAGGATGAAGGATGACGTGATTGGGACCTACCCTGCAGAGAAGGACTTGGGTATGCTGGTCAATGAGAAGATTGACATGAGCTGGCAATGTGCACTCACAGTCCGGAAGGCCAACCATGTCCTGGGCTGCATCAAAAGAAGTGTGGTCAGCAGACCAAGAGAAGTGATTCTGCCCATCTATTCTTCTCTTATGAGACCTCATACCTCATACAATACCCTCATCTGGGTATTGTGTCCAGTTCTGGAATCCTCAATGTAAGAAGGATATGGAACTGTTGGAATGGGTCTAGTGGAAGTCTAAAAGGATGATCTGAGGGCTGGAGCACCTTCCATATGAGGAAAGGCTGAGAGAGTTGAGGCTGTTCAGCCTGGAGAAGAGAAGGCTCTGAGGAGATCTTATAGTGACTTTCCAGTACCTGAAAGGGGCCTACAAGAAAGCTGGAGAGGGACTATTCATAAATGCTTGTAGTGATAGGACAAGCGGGAATGCGTATAAACTGGAGAAGGGCAGATTTCGACTAGACATTGGGAAGAATTTCTTCAGCATGAGAATGATGAGACACTGGAACAGGTTTCCCATGGAAGTTAGGGCTGCCCCATCCCTGGAGGTGTTCAGGGTGAGGTTGGATGGGGCCTGGTAGTGGGATATGGCAATCCATGGCAGGAGGGTTGGAACTAGATGATCTTTAAGGTCCCTTCCAACCCAAACTATTCTATGATTCTATGATTCAGTTGTATGTAAAAGTTTTGCCTGTGTTTTTCTTTGAATTATTGTCTTAGACTGTTCTGACTAGGTATTTTCTAACAGTGACCTTGAACCCAGGAGACTGAGGTTGTGTAGTTGCAATCCTTATACTCTGCACAATTAAAATGCAGCTAATATTATTCATTTTTTTGAACTTAAATATTGTGCAAGCAATGGCGTTAGAGAAAAATAATAGCATAAACTGGAACTCTGGGTATAGTGGGTTTGGATCCTTGTAACCCCACACAGTATATATGAAGTAGTTAGGGAGCCAATTCCTAATTTCACAGATGGAGAGATTTAGATATAAGCAAGCACTTTTAATTTAGACCAGTGGGAGTTGCATGTATGCCTAAGGGGCTTTATTTTCATGGTTGCAGTAAACCTACCAATAACTTTGAAGAGTCAGGTGCCAATTTGTTTCTTCTTTGGGATGATCTTGCCATGGTGAGAGTAAAGTCCATCAGTGACACTAACTAATAATTTATTTTGCCTACAAATTGATTAATTCTACACTGAACTCTTGACAAAAGGCATAAAAACATTACCTATTAAAAGAGCATCTCAATACACATAAGTGTATGTTTCACAGCACAATATTCTGAGTAAATTTTCATTCCCTAGCTCAGAGCTGTTTCAATACAGTGCCTGAATACCCACACAGTTTTCCTGCTTCATATTTATCCTCTGCTTACCCTAGAGGATAGGACTGAATTAGTGACAGAATTACAGCATTTCTGTGTGTCCTCTGGGGACTGAACTATCAACAACTCACTGCTTTGAGAAATCTTTACAGCTGTGAGTCAGAGATGACCTTTTCCAAGACAGGCTGAAGGCATCAGCAAGGGCGTGAAGCTAACCTTGAATTGCGAACTAAACTTCTTCACTTTGATCTCTTGTGACACTTCTCACCAGCATGTAGACCTACTTGTGATATTCTGTGTCAATCAAGTTTCATGCAAATTTGAAGGAAATATGATACATAGTTGCTTGATAAGCCTTGGGTTTTTTTCCTGTAATAAACCTCCTATGACAAACGTGTACAGACAGTTAAAAGATTCATGCCCCTACTGAGCCAAACTCCAGCGAGAGTAGGAGATCCCCAGGCAAACCTCATGTGTTTGAGCAAAAATATGGTAACAAAGGACACACAAGCAGAGCACATCCTTATAAGTTGTTGTATTTGGTCTTCCTTGTTCTGTACATGCAAAGATGCACTTAGAACAGAGTGGAGGTGGCTGCCATGAAGAACTTTGGTTAAGTTCCCTTATTTTCAGGGCTGACTCCATTTCATGATCCCTATGGAGGGTTCATCATAAGACTCTAAAATCTGTCACTAATGTAGGCTGCGTAATGAACTGATGCAATAGTAGAATTGCTTCACAGTCTTTCACCACTCGCAGAGAGAAAGAAATTCACCACGTGCATGTGATGTGAAAAAGATGTCTGCTGTTCATTGCTTGTCATGATAGACAGTCTTCATTATATGAAAAAGGCCTTGGGCAGGTGACGCTCTTCAATCACACACTGTGACTGTATTAAATGTTAGAATTTTTTAAGCAGAGGAATATTTCAAATAGGATTATTGTAATTTTTCTGATAGGAACAAAAGAGATATGTCACTTCCACCTTTGAACTATTTCCTCAAGGAAAGAATATCAATATTTATCCTTAGAGTATTTCTTTCAGAAATTGCAGAAGCAGAAGTTAAATATGCTAGGGTCTGTACTGAAGAAGCCATTTTGCATTCAGCAGCATGCAGCTGTTTCTGTGAAGTTCAGGAACTAAACTGTGTATCCCTGTGGAGACATTAGGTAATGCCTCTCTATTAATTATTGTTATTATTGAGTAGAATGCCCGTGATTATTTCTTTTAATGTCCCATTTGTGAATAACTCTTCTAATTAGATAGGTACATTATTCTATACATATAAACCCTAAACTGTGGATTATATGTGTACGACACAAAGTCTTTCACAATGGATAGCAATATAAAAGTCTACTCAGCTAGACTACTGTGTCCTGTTTGGTCATCTCACTTCAACAAAAGGTTGAATTAATTGGAAATAGTCCAGATGAGAGAAGTAAGGGTGGCCCTAAGTTGGTGGTTGTTGTTGTTAAAAACAAACACACACACCCCCCACAAACAAAAAAACCCCCACACCACAAAATAAAACTTGCTTTAGGAGGAAAGGTTGAACAAAGCTATGATATTTTTAAGTAATCTATAGAACAGAAAAAAGACAACTGTTTTAAAATATATGAAAAAGAAGAAGAAATGAAGGATCCATTTATGTCTTCCTGATGAGTATGACAAGAAGCCATAGGCTTGCATTCCAGCATGAAGAATTCAGATTAGAGAGCAGAAGAGTTTCCAGTCAGGAAAAAATGTTACTACATGGGAAGGTTATGACTTTGCCATCACTTGAAAGAGAGAGACATCTATCAGGAACAGAGTAAATCATTAAACATGGGGGCAGACTGATAATCTCAGTGACCCTTTGTGATGTCTTTAAGTCTGATTATGTGACATAGAAATGTAAGTCTATGACAACAGAAGCCTGATGTACCCAGCATATGTTAACCGCACAAGCATAATTTTATATGTGCTTGTGTTTAAACTATGACCTACATTGTACTGAAGTGTCTGAGCTTTATTCCACTTCACATTGAACATCTTTCATAACTGAAACCTACAATGATTAGAACCACCCCTTCCCGCAAACCAAACCACAAGACACCACTCCTTTCATAATTTGAAAGTACTCAAGTTTGCCATTCTATTTGTATTGAGTAAATCATGGACCTTAACCTCTAATACAGTTTCTTCTCAGTGGAGGCTGTATTTTAAGTCTAATTCTTAAGAATATCTTCTTTTCTTTGTATCTTACTATTGCTTTAAGTCTTTTATTGCATGACTTGGGAGCCAATGAATCATTAAGCAAAGATACTATTTTGCAGGAATTTAATGGAGTTGAAAAGACTGAAGATTTATTTCCTTAACTGGTCTATCCCCCTTGCTCTCTTCAATGCAACATCTTGAACATAATGCCAAAAATAAACTTCTCAAAGTACTAAATGGAGCAACCAAAAATTGAATTGTACATTTATACCCACAACATTAAATGCTAATATAGTGTCCCGGTTATCAAAAGCACTCACAAGAATTTAGCAAGCTAATATTGGGTATTGCAGTATGAAAGCATTTTTGTAAAGATTTCTTTAATGTTAGTAGAAGTGGTTTAAGATTATGTATTTATTCAAGCACTACAGAAGATATTTCTAATGTTGCTTGTCCAGATTACTACCTTATTAGCTTTTTATGTAGAGATGGAAAAGAACAGAGATGTTGAAAGAAATGAATTTCAGATGTGCAGAAGTCTTTAGGAATGAAAATGCAACCTCTGGCTGTGGGGCTTCTTAAGGAAAGGTCACAATATTCACCCTTTTTTCTGTATCTGCTCTTTTCCATCCTGAACCTGTCATTAATGATTATCAGAAGGTGGAGGAGACCAATAGTAAATTCTATTTACTGATGGTAAAGTTTTATCCTTGTGGGAAATGAGTTCTTTCTAGAACTGATGCAGGGGAATCTGAGAATTGTTTTCTAAAGATAATTCTGTACTATAACAGCTACTTTTCACATTGGGATTTACATAGGATGACACAGAAAAAAAATCTAAGTTTTATTTGATTTTCAAAGTTTAGTAAAAAAACAGGCAAAAAACCAGGGAAGCAAAATGCAAATTATCAGCAGCTTTTTAATTAATGGTAAGACAAAGCTGAAGAAAAATATCTCTTTTTGTACTTCCAAATGTAGAATTACCTTAAAATAATTTTTATACCAAATTTAACTCATATTTATAATGTTGATTAGGACAGTATAATCTTTATTTTGCTACTATCACATTTTATTAAAAACTTTGGTTTATTGAAGCATTTACTTGAAATCTTTATTTGCTAGTGAGAAAGAAATTCTAGGCAAAAGAATGAGAATCATAGTGATAAATCAAAGAGGCATGAAATCTACTCATTGGAAGTTTGCTGTTTCTGCTTGGTGGACAATTCCTTCATTCTCCAGAGAAACTGGTTAACCAAACTGACATAGCAATTTTCTGACTGGCGAACTGAGGACACCTACATTTTTGAGGACAGCATGACATTTTGATACTCATTAGTTTTAAATGTCATCTGGAAAGAAATTGCCTAACATTTGGCACTTACAAACATTTGAGAGTTATTGCCAGTGAATACTTCTTGATTATTTTTTATGTCTTTTTCACTCTTGTTTAATTAATTTATAATTACGGCTTTATGAAGAGGTTCTCTGTATAAGTATGCAACAAGTAATAAATGAGTATCACCTTCTTTTTAAAACATGTTGTCTAAGAGAAGATTTGGATCTAGATAAAATATTACAGCTCACTTATGAGTTATCCTCATAGTCCTTGGGACCTGTCAGAATGCTGCTCCGGTATCTGCTAGAATGGGAGTAAACTTCACCTCCTCCTATATCAGAGATCAGGACTTGGACCAGTGCAGTGCTTGCTTAGTTTTAAATTTTGAATGGATGATTTGCTTGACTGCTATATGATCAAAATGAGGGTCAGTTTGTTTTTTTTCTTACCTTATTTCATGTTTTATAGGCCATGTTCAATAGCAAAAGATATAAATGTGCTCATGCATTTTGACTTCGACTAGGATGAGTGATGTGTTGAGGAGGATAGCTGTTTCCTAAGGAGTGGACAGCCAATGATACTTAACCCTATGCTTTGGTAGGTAATCCCTTGACGTATTGTTCAGTGGAGTTGCATGGAGGCTTTCCACAAAGAAAGTTCAGATTACAAACTTTCTGAAAGTTAGGTGTCTGCTTTAATAAATGTCACACCAAGTGTGTGCATACACATGCTGGAGAGGTTCTCAAGGAGGACATAATCAGTAACAGCACAATCTGTCCTTCCAAAACAACACTCTCTAGCTCATGTCTTGCTACAATAGACATTTTTCCATATGTTCTCCATTGTTCCTATCTTCCAATGATTTCTCTCTTCATTGTTATATCACGTTAACGAGCCTTCTACCTTTGAGCTGTTTACACTGCAGTGTGTCTGAAGTACCTGGTATTGGCATCCTTTGTAATGGTCTACAAATAGAAAATAAAATCTATATGTTACAAATGCAGATTGTGCTTGCAGCTTCTCTGAAACTGAACATTCCTGTTCTTTGCTACATTTATTATAAAAAACTATAAGCTTTCCTGGGATTATATGACGCAGAACAGACAGAATATAAAAGGCAAACAAAGAGTGGTAGAGAATGCAAGAAACTGAAATTCTGTTCCCCAAACTGGCCACTGACTTGTTCTGTGTAATGGGTCTTACAGTCTTGCTAGCTATCAGTTGTATGCTTTGTGTACTTAGATTGTACTATTGCACCTATAAAATGCTTGACAGAAGAGAGTCTTCCAAGTAGCACTGTAACCCAGAGAATCCTCAAAATATACATTATTAAAAGATTTTGTACATTTATTGTATGATGTTGCTGTCTCAAGCAGGGGCAAACCTAGCCATTTGGATTCTTTGGAGGGATTTTGTTTATGTTTGTATACTTCTGCAAATAAACCACATAGCCACACATCTCTATACGCAGATATACTGAAAGGTCAGTTTAATTCAGCTAGGATGGATATATATTTTTTATTTCTCTTGTTTTGTTTTTTTTAAATGTATATACTTCTAAGTTATTTACTCCTGATAGCACCTGGAGTGGTGAAAACATTTCTATGAACTGTCTCACTGCACATTATCAATGCTCAGAATCAGAGAAAGAGGGTAGCTGGCTGATTCCCTCATTGATTTAGATTCAGGGTTTGTTTAGTCAGCTGACAAAGCAAACTTACTGTTCGTGTCAGCTTAGCTCTATGTAGGAAAATAACAAGACTCTGAATGAAGAAAATGCTTGAATTTATTTAAGGAACGTTAATGGTCTTGCATTAGTTTTTAAGTCATGCTTTCTGACTTTTTCCCCCCACAACATGGTATATGGTGCGTTATCACAGTAGTTCACTATACCCCTCAAGCCAGAATATGATTTGTTTTGTCTGAAATTTTACAGCTGATCGTGTTCAGTTTATTGCTACAATATTCCTTTAAGAAATCCATAATAAAACCAGAAGCCTGAAATAATTTTGCAATTACAGTTTAAAGCTTAAGGGCTAACATATATGTTAGGCTCAGAGTAAAAAATAGCTTTCAAAGATGTGTGATGCTATCATGGCTCTGGTTGGGGAGGCTGCTTTTACATCTTTGGAGGACCTTCAGGTTATTTCAAATTATATAGTTACAAAAACATCAACGTGAGGAAATTCAGTTCTTAGAAATGATCCATAATCTGCCAGTACCTCAAGCTTTTTTAAAAAAAAACCCTTTGTCTCTATCAGATTTTCAGGGGAAAAGGTAAATATTTAAATGAAACACACTATAATATGGAATATTTATATTACTATAAAGGATTTTAAATAATTGCTCAACTGCAAGAAAATACCTGAATTAATGTTATCCACATAAACCTAATTGGTTCCTGTTCTTTTCTAGATACCCCTTTGTACATAGCTATAATGATATCATCTGCATAATGTTTTCCAGAAGACTTTCAAAAAATATATGGCGTTCACTGAAAGAACAAACATTCTATTTTGTATCTTCATAAAATGCATATCTCTTGCCTCTTTTTACTGTATAGTGCATAAATCCTGCATCCTCACAGGTGTTCCAACAACTCACATCACTAACATCAGGGATAGCAACAAATGTGTCTCCCCTATGATACCAAATTTTTCTTAACAGAAGATTTCAGTCATGCAAATGTCAGAAGAGATCAGTCCTTTTGGGTATCACTTTGAAAATACTACTTTCCCAAATACATTCCTGACTTCTAGTCCTAAATTTCTCTAGAGAACAGTCTCATTATCTTCTAACTTAAGCTGCAAATTTCAGTGCTTCTGCAGATCAGACATCCCAAGTTATTTGAAGCTGGAAAACCAGCTGCCAGTAATACAAAATCTATTTACAGGTGTCAGTGGGCTAGTTTAAATTATCTGGATAGGATTTTGTAAGTAGGGAAGGATTTAGTAGTGTACAGCTGCCCAGGTCATATGACTGTGCAATTCCTGCAATAAACTAAACAAAAATATTGCAAACATCAAACTTCATGCTTCTCACCTCCCATTAATGTGTAAGGCACTGTTCACACCTTTTACTGAAATGGCCCTTGAGTGGAAGTGTTTGGAGCTGGAATATGCAATTACATGTGACCTTGCCCATTCTCACATATGTTCCTTTTCTTCGAGGACACAAAATTCAAAATGCTCTATGATACCGAAGAGTCAAATATCATTATTTGTGGGTTCTTCCTTTTATATGTACATTTTTATTGTACGTAAGCAAATCAATTGAGAGTAAGAGTGATAGTAGTGAATAGATTGTAGGGCTCATTCTAAATCTAACTTTTAAGGTAACATTTCTTTAATTCTTGGGTAAAATGTATGTTCTGAAATGCAGACATTATGAATTTGTTTATTAGTAGGTTTATTGCACGTGTATATGGCTTCCTGCTTATAAAAAATCTCTTGAGACAAGCTACCTATGTTAAACCATTTTCAGATTAATCGAGAAGAAGTCAAAATATTGTTAGGGTAGATATTATCAGCAGTGATGGACTACTGCAATGAAGTGATTCATTATTTCACTTCCAGTACTTAGGAACTTCGCTGATAGAAGGACATTCTGAATGGCCTTGCTAGCACCTGTCTTCTAAGCTGGTGAAAGTTGTGTTTTCAAGTATGCAAAAAACCACAGTTCCCTGTAGAAATAAAGATGCCACTGAATTGATAATATCTGGGAAATAATGCCTTCATATGGGACAAAAGACTTTCAAAGTTTGCTCAAAAATCAGCAGGGTTTTGTAATTAAATAGTTAGCATAGTTTTCATAATGAAGTGATTCTGAATCTTAAACATAACTACTTGGGATTTGTAAACTCTTAGAGGGCAAAATGTGAGGACAGATTTTGCAAAGGGGAATTACACATTCAATTTCTATTAACTAATCCTTTAGGCAGTATTAAAAATCTCAGCTTTACATTGTAAATGCCACTGAGGAATCATCTAGTTAACTTAACAGATTCTGAGACAAAGGGGGGGGTGACACTTAATTTCATTTTACAAAGACTATATTGTAAAAGAGAAACAAGACTAGGTGCTTAAATGCACAAAATGCACTATTTTAACTGGGGATTTTATCTTCCTGTTTTCTTTCCTTTTATGTCATTTCTTGTCTTAAGATTTGATTTTTCACATTAGTGTGCAGCAGTAGGGAGAGAAAAACACGCTCTTTTTCTCTGCTCTCACAGCTGTTAGCTGACTATCCTGAGTTGTCCCTCTGTCCTGGAAGCTAGGGAGTAGCAGAATTCTCTTCATTTTCTGGCTGTTTTTGTGTACCCCTGTGGAAGAGAAGAAATGCTAGTCACAGAGGTAATGTGTCTTTGCAATTCAAATATAAAGAGCTAAAAGTAAGGATACTGACAATTGTTAGGAGTAAATGAAGTTTATGCTTTAAAACTCTATCCTGAACAAGTCTGAATTATTTCAGCCCTACCTTACAGACAGAGATATTCGATCTTAAAATCAAACTAAATAAAAAATGTAGGTACTTGGGAAACTTTTTGTGCTGTTAGGAAACCAAGCATGATCAAAACTTTGAACTTTGGTAGTGGTGAATTAAGTCAATGTTGTGTGAATTGTGATTGATAGTTATGGTTGGACTTGATGATCCAATGGGTCTTTTCCAACCAGGTGATCCTATGATTCCTATGAATCCCTTTAAGGTTTTATCTCTGAGTTTTTATAAAAACATTACCATGTAAGTGACATAACCTTTGAAGGTACCTTAAGGCTGTCCTGGAATCATGTAGTAAATAGGTACAACAAATCTTTACAGTAACGTGTGCCAGAAAGAGAATATCTGAGTGAAAAGGAGAATGGTTGCTTTCATCTTAGCATATTTAAAGTTATGCCATATATGGAAATTTCTTGCAGTCTCTAATGGAAAACTCATGCCTAGTTCAAAGGAAATATTTTAAAAATAAATATTTAAATATACTCAGATATTCATGTTTAAATTCAGTAGGCCTCAGATTGACCTGAGATTATGAGTTGATCTGCTCAGGATGTAGATTAAAAAAGAAGAACACAAGCAAGCATATTTTGATTTTCTTTTCTGACAAGCTTTTCACATTTATTTATGAAAACTGAACTGCAGGAAAGAGATTGGAGAAATATGCACTGAGAAAGTCTTAAAGAAGATGAAAGAGGAGTTGTGGTGCACGAATAGAAAAGGCAGCGCAAGAAATACTGACATTCAGTGTTGATTGGTAGTGAGACAAAGGCAAAAAATGCAGAATTAACAACAGAGAAGTGTAATGATGATATGAGATTTTAATCTTATCAGGAAACCTTCTCATAGACAAATGCAATTGCACAAACATGCGTGCATCAAATGAAAATGACATCCAGGTCCTATGAGGCAGCACAGCCATCAGGAGTTTAACCATATTACAGTCCCAAGATCCACTCTCACACTGCCAACACAACCACCTAAAGGCCTTGCCAAGCAGCCTGATACTGCTGGAAGATGAGGACCTTCCACGGATGGCACTTAACTCTTGAGAGGGCAGTAATAATATTCAGGTATTTTTTCAATGACTGAATTACATCTTGCTTTAATAGTTGAATTTAAATTGTCCTATGCTCCTAAAACTGTTTGAGGAGTTAATTTTATTTTGACATGTGTTGTGTAGCACATTCTGATCGAATAAGAACATTGCTTTTTCTCTGAGAAAACTGATACTGACATAACTCCATCCCAGCTCCATCACACAATATTTTAATTAAGACTGAATTAATTTTGGAAGGAAAAAGGGCAAAGGCTTGATTTTTAATATAATTATAATAACAAATGTTCATTAATCACAGACATAACATCTGATAAAGCATTATGAGTTATGAGACATTAGAAAACATGTTATAACACTCCAAGTACAGGTTTTCAATGTAGTGTCAGTATTCCCCTTTTGCCTATTTGGAAATACTATTTTTGTACTAAGTATAAGAATCTATTCTTACATAACCTATATGATAATTTACTTCAGGGAACTAGTGTATTAGATGCCTTTTGATCAGACTCCTTCTGATCCATAAAAAAATGAACCCAGAATTTAATGCATGAGACTTACTGAAAAATATCCCTCAAAGTCTTCACACTTTTCCTAAGTGTTTGTAGAGAAGCCATATGGACTCAAGGCACACTGTGAGAACTTCCAACTACTACAGTAAAATAAGAAATAGAAAAACTAAGCGTGATAAATCAAGTCATAGTCTGTTTCTAGTTTACCTGATAAATGATACTGAAGTGGAGTTTAGAGTGAGAGTGAGGAACAGGCTGGGAATAAGAGAGACAATGAAATATTTGTTCTTTCTTGTGAGACTCATTCTAGTCATAAAACTATTGATGTTTGATAGTTTAACTCTGCTGTCCTTGCCCAGTGTAAATCTACAAAGACTACAAGGCATGATAGAGATAAGTATACTTTACAGAGCTGTAAAAATACCTTCTGTGTGTGTAAAAAGGAGTATATTTCTCTAAAAAATATTAACTGAATTAAAGGTTTCCTCCTAGATTTTCAATCCTTTCCATATCTCTAGATTCCTGTCTGCAGGTACCTCGCTTCCTTCCTCACATTCTTGCTACAGTAGTCATATATCTAGGTACTAACTGCAAAATTTTCTGGCATCTATACTGCAATGTTATAAGAGTTATAAACTGCCAGAGATTTCGAGATAATCTCTATTGCCTAAGAGTTGCAGATATGTAGAAGATACTAGCAGTGTGCTCAGATCTCTCCTCTGATCCTTATGGGAAGACATACAAATCAAGGAACTAAAGGGAGACTGAACAGAGAAGAAATAAAAGCTTGCACTAAATTTTAACTTTCAACATTTTCTTTTATGTTATACCCAAAATAGGATTGCCACGTTCCTCCACTGTATGTCCTCTGGAGAGTCTGAAATTGCACTCAGATGCAAAACCTAAATTAATAGAAATACTATGAAGAGAGCATTCTTTAGTATAAGTATAAGGTGAATTTTGTACTGTATATATGTTTTATAGGTTTCTAAAGATTAGGGGAAAACATAATTTTTATTAGGAAGAAGACTTTTTGCCCAGCTATAACAGTCTATACCATGCAAAACCCAGATTATGTAAAGCCCTCTTCTATGGTGATTATCAGAAGAATTTCTGATGTATTCACTCAAGGAAATTTTTGGGAGTCTTACCAACAATAATAATAATAAAATAGGTTAAGAAATCAAATAATATTATGGAGAACTGGTTTACCACTCTCCAGGATGCTGACCTTATAATATTCAGGCAATAATTCTTCAAACTCACTCTCACCCCGAAGTGAAGGTATTAGCAGGTGGACATAGCTATGAAGGACATTCCAATAACGTGCACTTTTAACCTAAGCAGCTTCCCGCATGTCCTATGGTCAGTCACCGCCTGTAAACATGAATAGGGTTTCCTATGTTTCATTTTGGAAACGTGGGTGTATTAGCTGCAAATAAGTCTATGCAAAGCAAACTCCAGGTTCTGCCATTATAAATTATTCTTGGTGGTCTGTTGGGTTTTGGGGTGTTTTTTTGGTTTGTTTTTTTGGTCTTTTTTTGCAGTACTCCAGTTTCTGAGGATACATATGAGAAGAATTAATTTTTCAAATTACAGGAAATTAATTCATTTCTAATCTGAAAGCTACATGTGATGTTTATGGGAACATCAGCATTAGTTGCAGCTTTACAGTAGTCCTGTCTGTGCTCAGATGTAAAAGGGAAGCCTAGGGCAATGTCAAAAGAAAACGCTAAGTGGAACTCATGACCAGCATGTTGAAAATTGACTGGCAGAAGATGGTTTATAAATACAAGTGCAAACAATAACTAACTGAAACAATGAGCATCCATGTACACTGAAAAGCTGAAACCTTCACTATAGCTGAAATTCCAGTGCAAAGGACTGTATTCAGAATTCAGATCAGTTTCATAATTTTACATACATGCATCATTTTCATGAGTATTGAAGCACTATATATCTGACAGCTCTGGGGCTGTAATATAGCTGTTTTGTGCTGCTGGACTTTACTTTTTTTGACAAGTTAAAATTGTAGGGTGATACGGAGCCACTGTGGAAGCTCACTTTTTGTACAGTTTTTTTGCCAAATAGTGGAAGAGGGAGTGTGACCACTTTACATTTAAATCTAGGGGATTGTCTTCTTGCCTTAATGGGTTTTCAGTAGTGTATAATCAACTAGTAGAAAGACCTGGTGTTCATTTCCAGGTTTATCACTGGTGTGTGTGTGTGTCTACATACGATGCTTTGAATAACACCCCTTTTGTACTTCTTCATCCCCTTCTGAATGCAGCTTGAATTCGGAACTTGATCGAGTAGCTCAGGATCTGTGCTTTCTTATATTGATGTTTGACAGTTAAGGTCATCTGTCCCAGCCATGTCCCCTCCAAAATTGTTAGGTAATATGAGGAACAGAAAAGACCTTCATACTGTGCAAAAACTGCAGAGTTATGAAAAGGTGTTATCAAATCCAAACATAGAGCATGTGAGCTGTTGTGAAGGAGATTTACTCTCTTTCAGCCAAAACAACACACACAGTCATATAGAAGAGACTGTGGGGAACAAACTTGAAATAGATGCCCAACTTAATTCACTTACGGCATCAGGCACATTCCTTTGTTGATGTAGACTGGTGGGGTTTTCTTCTAATGTTTTACAAATAAAACCTCATCTGCTGTTAGTTAGAAAATACTTTGCTTTACAGACAGTGTCACATCATGAATAATAAACTCAAATCACTAAAATTTAATAAAATATTTTTGTCCTAGCTAACTTGTTCAAATCAAATTCAGTGTTACCTTTAAGGTTGTGATAGATGCATGTATACACTAGAAGGTGAAATTCCTTTTCTGATAAAAAAGAAATATGAGACTGGGGGTGACTTTATTGCCCTCTACAACAATTTGAAAAGAGATTGCAGGAAGGTGGATATTAGTCTCTTCTCCCAAGTAACAAGTAATGGAATGAGAGAAAATGGCCTCAAGTTGTGCCAGGTCAGGTTTAGATTGGATATTAGGAAAAAATTCTTTCTTGAAAGTGTTGAAGCATTGGAACAGGCTGCTCAGGGAAGTGGTACAGTCACCATCTCTGGAGGTGTTCAAAAAGCATGTACATGTGGCACTTTGGGACATGGTTTAATAGGCATGGTGGTGGGCTGACAGTTGATTTGATGATCTTGGACGTTTTTTTCCAGCCTTAATGATTCTACAATTCTCTATTTAAATAATGAGTGACACTACCAAATATAACTGCATTTAATGAGGGTGCTATGGGTTATTTGTTGATTAATCTCAGCTTGTCCATATGAGAGATTCCCACCATAGAAACTGCTTCACTTTTTAAACAAGGTAGGTTTATGTGGGAATATAGTTTATTTATTTTATTCCAACAGAGAAAGAGGTAGAGACTTCTACTTTTCTTTTCAGCTGTGCTTTTTGCTGTATTAAAAACAGGAAGCAGCTGAGTGTTCACCATCCATATTACCAGTATATTGAACATGGAGCTCCAGTAACATCTGTATTGTACAGGACTTGTGATCTGGCTGAGGTGTTTAATAGTACACAGGAACCTTTACGTATTACAAAATGGTTTGGAAAACTCCTGGCTCTTTTTGCAGGTTTGTTTTTGGTTTTTTTTTTTTCCCCAGAAAGACCATGAGTATGATAGGGGAAATGATGAAAAAGGGAAGATGGAAATCCTCAACATAAAAAGGATATAAAACTGTTGGAATGGGTCCAAAGGAGGACCACAAAGATGATCAAAGGACTGGAGCACCTCTGCTATGAGGACAAGCTGAGAGAGTTGGTGTTGTTCAGCCTGGAGAAGAGAAGGCTCCAGGGAAACCATATAGCAGGCTTCCAGTACCTGAGGGGGGCTATAGGAAAACTGGGAAGGGGCTCTTTACAAGGACATGTAGTGATAGGACTAGGGGGAATGGCTTTAAATTGGAAGAGGGAAGGTTTATATTAGACATTAAGAAGAAATTATTCATGATGAGGGTGGTGAGTAACTGGAAAAGGTTTCCCAGGAAAGTTGTGGATGCCCCATCCCTGGAAGTGTTCAAAGCCAGGCTGGATGAGGCTGTAAGCAGCCTGGTCTAGTGGGAGATGTCCCTGCCCCTGTCAGGAGCACTGGGAGTAGATGATCTTTAAGATCCCTTCCAACCAAAACCATTCTATGATGATATTCAAACAATTCAGTGTTGACTCCACAGAACCTGATATTGCATTTTCTGTCTACTGAGATAGATGTCTTTCCACTAGAGTCAAGTGAAGTTTTGCATTCAACTATAGCAATTCCCAGTTTCACCTCAGGAGTCCAAGTGTCATTTTGCATACAGAAAAAAACACAGCCTGATTCATTTATTTTGTTGGGGTTTGGGTTTTGTTTGTTTGTTTGTGGGTTTTTATTTGTTTTTCTTTTAAGGTTTCTTGTCTTCTTCAAATAGTTACTTTCCTTTCTTTAATTTACTTTCTCATGAATAAGAAGTCCAAACTATTCAATCAAATACTGTTGTAATGAATGCTTGAGTTTTACAGTGCCAGCTTTTGTACTAAATTATTCAGATAAAATAAATATGGGCAGTTTGGAAACAAATGTGATGAACTAGACTGAATAAAGAATTCATGAAAAACTCTGCAAATATTTTTAGGTAAATTTAACTATAAGGATTAAGTGAAAGAAGAGATAGTTTTATTTTTTAAAAAAGGGCAAATTAAAGTAAATATTCTTCCTCTTGTTTGCTTTGCTGATAGATATATTGTAGCTGTTCATGTAGGGATATTGATAAGGATTTCTTTATTCCATATTCCTGATGTCTTCATTGTCATTCCATAGGTGGCACAAATTACTCAGAGACCTTTACCTGAAGGCTGTTTTTAATATGGGTAATTTTATTAAATAACTGTACCCTAAGAAAATTCAAACAAATTACCAAAGAGAAGGGAAATTCCTGTGTCATCTCATTAACAAGTGGGTGCTCTGTCCTGTTGTGCACATATAGATGTGCAGTGCTGTTTTAGGTGACCTCATTTTTAATGGTGATTTAGTCCAGCTACTTCCCAAATATTGCCTGGGCACCAAGGGGGTCTCTAGGTCACAAGTGGGTGTTTAGCCTGTGCAAGAGACACCAACAAATAAGATATTCAGGCTCATGTGTTGCCACTGACACTCTTGCTTCCTGTCCAGTCAAGTGTTACGAGAGTACCACTTAAAGTCAATATCCCCCAAGAGGCATCTACAGCTGACAACTTTTCATGTCCACAGATGTTTTCATGTAGTTATGCTGCTGTTAGATACCCACACATAGGGGATATCACAGCTCCCAAGGGACTACAAACAGTCCCTATGACACCTGGGCTTTAGATGCAAATTCTGCTCCTGTGCAGAGCAAATGGTCATGATAGGTTCTTTTAATGAAGGAACTCAGATGTAAATAGAGGGCTCTAGATGGAGAAAGGAAAGGCATCTTCCTGTGGATATCCATGTTTGATTAACTGGATGGAACCTGATAGTTCTTGTGCAAGTAGACTATTTGTGTTAGATTATGTGTTTTTCAAGTTCTGGAAGGGAGAACACGGTTCAGTGAGCTGAGCAAGAACTAAGTAACTCATGAAGAAAAGCTAGTTGTTTTGAATTAGGCTGAGAAAACTGCAAGAGAAGCACCAGTTACGAGTAAAGGATTCTTCTTAGTAAAGTATCCAGGAAAAATCAGAACAGTGCTAACCATTTAAGACAGGGCAAGGCAAAATATTAGGTCTTTTTTTCCTGACATACAGCTTTTTTCCAATTTTGCTCCTGTAAAAATATTGCAGGATGCTGAAGAGAGTATGATTTGTGACTTGTTGTCACATCATATAGATGCTTCTAAGCCAAAAATGTAGGTACCCTGTAGTTTTTCATTTAACTGCTAGTGTGATTTGTAAGCATGTAGTGGCTCACAGTGGTCATGAACTGGAGTTCTGCGATGCTGTACTAACACAGGACAAATAGATCCAGCTCCAAGGAGCTTCCTAAACTTTGCAGTATTTCCAGATAGAGTGCTTCCTGCAGAGCAAAAATTCTCACTGCATTTGTTACTGTTCTTTTAGACCAGCATCTGTACAAACTATGTTTCATTGCTTATCAATATCAAAGAAAAGCAAGATATGTATATAATTTATACATAACTCAGTCGCATAAATAATTTCAAGGTGCACCCAGTATTTCACTGTGTCTGATGTTTTTGATTTAAAAAAGGGACATCACTATTCTCTTTTATCTGAACTCAAAGCAGCACAGCAGAGAAATATGTGCAGGAATTAGCTTTTATTTATTTAATTTTGTTTGTGACAGATCCATTGTTTGCTTTTGCAAGGCTCCAAACCACCCACTGAACAACATGAATATTCAGGCGTTGTCAGCAGCTGCAGCTAGTTTGATTTTTCTCAAGAACTCTAGCACACATAATGAAAATTAATTCATTTTTGTATGCAGTGGATGTACATGAGAAGTTCCCTGATGATATTATTTTGGGGACTCTTTGGAAAAGAGTGAAAAAGACTCACGTTTACCAAAAAAGCTCATCAGTCCAGAAAAAATAAGAAACTATAAAAGCCCCATAAGCTAAAGATCTTTATATTCAGACATAAAAATATGTACTTCTGTAAAAAGACATTTAGGAATGTGTACACTTGAATAACTTTATTCATACTGGCAAGCACAGTGAACTCAGCAAGATGTGGGAGTTAAGTTGCTTGGGTATTGTTTCAGAACAGGATTCCAGTCTTTAGTGACTAAGTATATAGGTTCTGAAGGGTTGGTTTGTGGTTACCCAGAGAAAGAAGTTAGGGAATAAGCAAAGGATTCTGTATTAATTTGTGAATGGTTCAGACTTTTAATGGAATTTGTGTCATTTATTCTCTTAACTGTGGTTCCAGAGACCTAAGGTATGGCTATGCACAATGATCATTTTATAGTCAGGGTGACAATGGTGATTGTATTTAACAATTTGGGTCTGTGGGTTCAGTGCTAAAAGAAAGCTATAGCAGCAACATGGATATCTGAGGATGACTTGGAGAAAATCTTCAATTAGGTGTAGTTTAATTAATGGAAAGACACAGCTTGATGTGCTTGAGAACACTGTAGTGCTCTGAGACATCCCGGAGTTACTGTCACAGGAAGAGAACACGCTGCTATCCAGACTTAAGAAAAAAGTCAATGATATTTATTCAGACTCCTAAATAACTTACTATTTGCTGTAACAGCAGCTTTGATTTGTACAAGTGTTGGTCAAAGTCTTCTTTTAAAAGGCTAATGTTTAATAATTGCATGGATAAGAACATGCCTTGACTGTAAGTTTGGTCAATGTGAATATTCCCTTGTATGTCCATGTCTCATCCTCCGAAGAGCACCACTGTCCTCTAACTTGTCAGAGTTGAAGAAGATTCTTGCTCCTTGGCATAAAATAGTTAAGACCAGAAAGCAGAAGTTTTTATGTATTTAAGATTTCAGAACACAGTCTGTTATTCAGGATATTCTGATTTTGGATACTTCTAACTTCCTGAAACACAAATGTTTTGGGCCTGACATTTTCCATTCTTGGTATGAGTTCATTGAAAATTTGATTACAACTCAGGGAATCTCTTAAGGAGTTTTAAATTAGAGAGTAGTGTCTATTTTTAGTAATAGTCTAATCATATTCTCATGTTAAACAAGAATCAGTGCAAGCAAACACTGCTAGTAACCAGCAAGACTTTTCCAAAGTTAGAATATAACACAGATGCTGATTGTAGGGCGCACCTTTTCTCCCTGTTTGTGATTTAAAGCAATGAGGACAATAATAAACAAAGTCTGTCTTCGTTCTTCCCTTACAAGAAGATGTAGTTGCCTAAACATCCTTACTTAGGTTACTTGTATTTATTTTTTTTCAATTAACAATAATAATAGAAAATCATAGCAAAGTGCAAGATATAGAAGTACACTCCCTGTTTTCCTGAGGAATCTTCCCCAAAATCTGTATTAGGTAGGAATTTCCCAAGCAGCACCACATTACCCAGAATATTATCAGCTGTTAAGTTACAAATAGTTTATTTTATATGTGGTTATAACAAAGAAAAGATATTTTGCCTTTTGAGCCTCTGCAGAGTAAATCTGAAACCCCTGGGCATTGAGAACCAGAAAAACTTTCCTCTCCATTAGGAGTCAAGTACATTTTTCTGGAGCTGGACTTGTCAGTGTTCAGCACAATCTTTGAAGAAAACTGGTCTTCTTTTTTTATATCAGGCAGAAATACTCCAAACATGCCTCAAACAAGAGCAAAGTACAAAAACCAAAAGTAAATAAAACATGACCTTAATATCAAAAGCGCTTCTGCAATGAAATGCTCTCTGCTGTAAATTTGTTGCATATTGCTGCTCACTGGAAGAGAAAGAACATGATCTTAATGTTCCTACAGGTTCCTCACTTTGCAAAATTTTCCAAAGGGAGATATAAATATTTTGGCTGGTTTTTTACCTCTCTGATGAATAATATAATATTATTTGTCTGTATGTCTATCTATCTATTTTAGCAAGGAAAGAGGGATTAAATGAGAAATCCAATTTCATTAACTTGCATGAAATAAGTAGCTGAAGTGAACTACTGGGATAAAACAAGAGGACAACTTCCTTACTGATGCAACCTCAGCCAGCTTTGTCTTTCTGCTCTGACTTTCATAATTATTCATTGTTCATCAGGGTTTGGGCCTCTCACAACCTTTTCTAACTGTCTTTTAAGCTGTGAAATGAGGATAAAGGTAACCTGACAGTAAAAAAAACCTCTTCTTTTTTTTTTGCAAAACCCTAGCAAAACCTATGCTAGTTTTGCCCCTGTAGAATAGTTGCATTAATCCAATGTTCAGTTTTCACTCACTCTCTTCATATTAGAGCTTTGATGGGTTTCATAAATTTATGAGAAGTTACATTATAGTAAAAATTCGTTTCAAATTCCAGTGAGCTAGTAACTCTTGAGGGGAGAAAGGGAGAAGTAAAAAGAAAGAAATTTGGAGCAATAAAACTATATGGTGTTTGCAAACAAGGAAGAAAAATGGCTTAAGCAATACATGTTACTAAGGGAAGTTAATGACCCAGGAACAACTGAATATCATCCAGATTTTCCTCCCAGACTACTTCTGTCTCTGTTCTTTCCTCTTCATCCAAATTGTTTCTGAGGAAATGTTAATGTTATGCTGCTTCTTCTCTCATATCAATCAAACATGTAAATCTTTTTAACCTGTTTATTGCTCTGCATAGAGAACAGATTTGGTTTCAGTCTGGACCACAACAGCATTTAATAATGTAAAAAAAAAATAATTTTTATTTGAACAAATTTCTTTTTGAATGGGGAAGTTAAACACTTTTTCATCTTGAAGTGTGTTTCACTTGCATAGACAAATTGTGCTGCTTTTCCAGCAGAAAGCTGGAATACTCCTTTTGGAGCCAGACAGTTTTTTCTGAATAACCTCATGGGCCTCTGGAACTACTCTTGGTCTTGAAACCTGTCATGGGTCTATGACCAGGGTCAAACCTGTTCCAATGTTTGTGGTTCTAGGGTAGTCCAGCAGGAATCTAGAAATAACTCATCTGGCACCTGAATAGCATTTGTGGGGACTGCTATGAACCTGAGATCTTCTGGAGGTCCTTCAGAGCTGTTTTACTTGAAAAATTCAAGGCATCTGTGGGTGTAGTTCCTTCTCTTATAGAACTCCTCTCCTCAAGACTTAACTTCAATAATGATGTTGCTGGGAGAGAGGCAAATAAGGTTTGATTTAAAATAGAGATTTTATCCTTCTGTTGCCAACTCTTTCTTAAATCCCTACTTAGAATATGAGATTTTTATGCCAAAGGTTTGTTTGGGTTTTTTTTACTTCTACACAGACTTCTTGGGTGTGCCCAGAAATTCTTGTTATATGATTATTCTAAGGCTTGCCTTACCTACTTCTACAGACCAGAGGTTTTTTAATAGTTGATTCTGTAATGTCCTGAAAGCGCTTCCTGTTTCTTGTTGTTCCAAGTACTTTGCAGCTCAGCCTCAAATGAATTGCACATAGAGCAATTCTTATCAGAGTTCATTTCTTAATAATTACGTTACCTTCATGGGAAATGGGCTAGAACTCACACAGTTGAAAATAAACTTTGCTATTATTGTTTGTTTATAGATGGATATTGACATGTCTCCATATTATATTGGCATAAATATATCATTTCCTTGACTGTAACATTTTATGTATTTCTTTCATAGGCATCTGAACATAGTAATTTTTTTCAATATTTTCATTACCGTCTGTTTCATGGTGTTGTGAGGAATAAAGAGAAAATTTGGTTTTGTAAACATTAAATAAGCTGAATCTTGATCTGTGGACCACCTTCAGACAGAATGATTCTCTCTTAGTTGTCTAACACAGCTTTCTGTTGTCTCAGTCACTAAAACTAAACATTTATCACATAAATTATCCCTATTTGTGGTACAGTGTATGTGACAACTCCAAAATTACTTTTCCTGTTGCCTTTAAAAATCATTCAGAAGACTTATTTGCAATCTGTCATCTAACATTATATGATGCCCAAGTTTGTACAGTCTTTGATAAGTCAATATTATGTTTCAGTCTGGATTGTTCTTTAACTAGCCTAACCTGCATGTATTAGCTTGAGTATAGAAGAATCTTGATTATTATATAGATATTAAATGCTGTCTTCTCCTGTTTCCCTATATTTTTTCCACTGCTTTAAATGTGTTCTTTTTCTATTGATGGAAGAAAGTAAAAGGAAAATAATATAGCAGCCTCTGAAAGTCTGTATGCTCTTTATTGGAAATGATGCATCCTTTCCTTAAAAGAGAAAAGAGTGAAGTTCTCAGTGTCCCCCCTTTTAAGATTGTTTAGTATGCTCATGTTAGCTAGATCACATCTCTTGAACTTTAGGGAATGATATGTTTCATTTAGTTTGAAAATGTGTGTTTTTCTTTTCTCAGTTGGAGGGCTTCATTTAAACACAGTGATCATATGTGTTGCTCTTTTTCCAGGCTTCTGTGAGGCTATGAGTAGGGCAGATGTCTTATACTAACATGTGAAGAAGCTCTTCTGGACTGATTCCATAATCTGATTCAGTGTTTTGCTTCTTTAAAAAACCTGAAGCTGAGGTGTAGAAATCATAATAGTCAGCCACTTACAGAAGGCTCAGAAGGAACATTTTCTTACACGTACAGTGAAATGTATCCAACACCATCTCTGAAAAATGCCACCCACTGCTTTGCAATGTTCCTTACTCCATTCAGAACAGAGTGACTTTTCCATTTTATGCCACATTACTTGTTCTTAGATGGCAAAGTATAAATTTTTGGATTTTTAAGGTTCAGTAGCAAATTCCTAGACCTGCCAGGTGCTTGGTCTCTGTCCTTCCCTTCTAATTCTTTCTTGGAAAGACCTAAATAATGGGTGGTATGAAAGGTATTGCCAGAAGTTAAACTCTTTCCAACACAGCTTTGAAAATGATTAGACATGCAAAGTTTCCCGCTGTGTCAATGCCCAATAAATCCATAGATAATTAAAATATGTTCATAGATTCATAGAATGGTTTGGGTTGGGATGGACCTTAAAAATCAGCCACTCCCAATGCTCCTGACAGGGGCAGGGACACCTCCCACTAAACCAGACTGCTCAATGCCCCACCCATTTTGGCCTTGAACACTTCCAGAGAGGGGGCATCCACAGCTTCCCTGGGCAACATGTTCCAGTGCCTCACCACCCTCATGGTGAAGAATTTCTTCCTAATGTCTAATCTGAATCTTCCCTCTTCCCATTTAAAGCCACTAACCCTCATCCCATTACTACATGCCCTAGTAAAAAGTTCCTCCCCAGCTTTCTTGTAGGCACTGGAAGGTCGCTATAAGGTCTCCCCAGAGCCTTCTGTTTTCCAGGCTGAACAAACCAAACTCTCTCTGCCTGTCATCATAGCAGAGGTGCCCCAGCCCTCTCATCATCTTTGTAGCTTTTCTCTGGACTTGTTTGAATAGTTCCATACCATTCTTATGTTGGGGATTCCCGAACTGGACACGATGCTCCAGGTGGGGTCTCACGAGAGCAAAGGAGAGAGGAATCACTTTCCTTGATCTCCTAACCACACTTAATTTGATTCAGCCCAGGATATGGCTGGGAAATAAAAAAGAAACATGAGATCTAGTGTTTCCTAGGCATCACCTTTCCAGCACATGAAAATAACAATATCCTATAAAGAACATTGGATATTGTTACTACTTTCTATAAAAGCTTAACACAAAATAAGCTTGTAAAGCTAAAGCTAGAAAATATATACAAAGTACCCTTCTGATAAGAATATATGGATTATATTCCTGAAATTACAGCATTTTAAAGTATAATACTTATGATTCTAATTTAACAATTATACTTTTATACTTAAAATAACATATGTTAAAAGGAATATAGACATTAGACAAAATTATGTATCTGAGGAATCTATAGAAACTTCAGACATTCTGTATTCTCCTATAAGTTAAAGTTATTCTATGGATGAAAATTCATGGTGATTTTATCTGGGCTGTTCATTAGGGAATGCAAGGGATAAAAGTTTAGCTTCTGCTGCATGCCATATAGCCATCTAGTACATGTCTATTTTGCTCTTTTCCCACTCCTTGAAATATAAAAAATAACTGTCAACATTTAGTGAATTTTTCAACTAAACAATTTTTCCTTTTGGGTGACAGACATTTATTTTCCTTATCTTCACATATGAACACTGTAAGTGCATTCCTTTTTCCTTTTGATGGGAGATATTTAGTGAAACCAGCATTGTGGGGTACTGCCTTCAGGGAGTGTGAAGGAGAAAATTTTTGTTCAGGCAGTTTTCCCTTATTTTTGAAGGAAAGAACCTGAATCAATTATCAATAATGAAATAGGGACAGGAAGTGCCCTGTTCAGATGGAAAACAATATAGAAACACATCAACTGAAATTGGGTAAAATGTCTATAAACAAGAGAAAAAAGCTCATCTAAATATGAAGTTTACTTATTTTGCTGAGTTGGAATATGATGATGGTATGTATATTTATTTCTTATGAGTACACTGAGACTTCCATTGGTGAATGCAAATTTTTACCTGGTGGATAAGTCCTTTATAAACATCTGCAACACTCCCACCTTACTATTCTGAATAGTTAAATGGGATTGTAATGGAACATGGACCTTTTCTTAACCTTCTTCCACAGGATGGCTTTTATTCATCGTGTCTGCCAACTGAGATGTCAAATATAGCACAGCATGGTATAAGATTCACAAGGGACGGATACATTCAGGAAATACCATTATTCTCTGCCTTACTGCAGTTAGTGGCTAGACACAATTAATAGTTAGATGAAGGACTTTAGATGATTTCTCACATTAAGTAAATAATAAAAACCTCATAGAGACAAGAATTTCACTCACTGATTTTTGATGAGTGTTTTTCGTTGTTTCGTTTTAGGGATTTTTTTGTTGTTTTTATTGTATGCAAAAGAGAGAGGGTTAATTTAAAGATAACTGTTTTCTTGGTGACTTTTCAAATATGATGCCAGGAAATCAGACAGGTTGAAAGTTTCTGCCAAGTGGTCATGACAAAATGGCAGAGGAAAGAAGGACTACATAGGATAAAATGGCAGGGAAGACTGATGATGTGCTGGTGATGCATGTAAGTGTTCAGTTTAAGTAAACAACAGTGCAGCTAAATGCTTAAGATAGAACTAAATTGCATTCACTGGATAAAAATATGATCATCATCAGTGCAGAAGGGACTCAAGCAGATGTTGAGAGAAGTGAGAATCATACTTTGTAACAAATAGCTGCAAAGAATATGAGTCACATACTCGATAATGGAAATAACAATTATAGTATAGCATACAACAATAAGGGAATGAGTCATAAACCACTTGAATCAGAGTAGAGAAACATAATTCACAGTTTCATGGTGGAGAGAAATTCAATGACTGAGACTTCTGAAAAAGAAACCAAAAAATCCCCTGAATGGTGAAAATTGTGAAGCGACAAAAAATCTGGCACTAATTTTATAGCTCCAAGTGCTGTCTCTTTCACTCTAAGTTAGTGGTCGTGGTGTGCCGAATTTCTCTGAATTGGCATTTTTTCTTATTGAGAAAAGGATGGAGGTCATGAGTAAGAGCACTAAAATGTCTTTGCAATGGTTAAACTAATGTTTCAAAGAATAGACAAGATGCATCTGACTGAATTTTACTCAGCTCAATGGAGCTTAGAAAACAGAATTGCTGTGTGAGCCCCAAGTCCTCTCCAAGGTTCTCTTGTTCCTTCACTCCAGATGCAAAGCTGGTAATCATGTAGTGAGTGATGCTTGGCAGAAAGTAGCCAAAGATCCTGTGCCCTGTTTCAGAGTAGTGGGTGATGCTGACAGTTATTCAGACCCCCACATATGATACAACTCTCTTTTTCTCTTGACTTTCAGGTTTCTGTACTTTGGGAAAAAATGTAGGAGTCAGTGATAGCAAGGTAGACCTGTTGGATATTTTTGACTTGGGGTCCTTGAACTGACCTTGGGTTGTAAAAGCGGGAAGCTGAACAAAGAGGTGAACATCAGAAAGGCAAATCAGGGTGGAGACAGCATTTAGGGGCAGCGTGTGGGGTTTTGAGGTCAACCAACCAATTGCTGCNGAGCTGAGTAATCATGGGGTAGGGTGCATCAACAGAGGAAGAGGCAATAGTTAAGTTACTGCTCCAATTCCTTCAAAAAGAGAGGAATCAAATATGATGAGACTAATATACGCATTTTGCTGAAATGGCTTTGCAACAATGGAGCCCCATCGGATGGTGCCCTAGTATTCTGACCAAAAACATGGACAGAAGCAGACAAGTTAATCTGGGAGGTGGCTTCTCATGGTGATGCTAATGCTACCTCTATAATGACAGCTTGGCATTTAGTCAGAGACACAATTTCTGCTTGGGACGCTGAAAAGGCTGCAAGTGATTCCAACTTTAATGACCTATCCGGGGCAGAACAACATTTAATTGATCTAACTGAACAGATGCTGCCGGCATCACCCAACAACCGTACTTGCATCCCCTAATTTTAACCCCTTAGATGACTCAGAGTTGACACCCAAAAATCCTGCCCATAACTGGGAGAAGATAAAGAATGATGCCTTAGCAGATGGTCATGCTCTTCCCTCTGCATTCCCAGTTATAGTATGCCAGAATTCACCCAATGAGTGGGCTCCTTTTAACTGGACATGATAAAGGAGCTGAGGAAAACTGTTACCACATGGGGACTGACCTCTCCCTACTCTCAATCACTTTTGGAGAATGTTTTGTTAGGCAATGTAATTACACCTTTTGACCGTAAACAGCTCACTACAATCATCCTGACTCCCACTCAAATGTTACTGTGGCAACAAAAGTGGGGGATGTTTTGTGAACCAGCAGACTCACAAAATCTGGACTGGCAGTCTGAAGACCTGTTGTATGCAGCAGGTCTCCCACAATTGTTAGGCTTGCCACCCTTGCTCAATCCGCAATTACAGGCTCACTTAACCCCAGAAATATTACAACAATTAGCAGATTGTGCCATGAGAGCTTTCCAAACTCTTCTGGATGGAGGCAAGCCTACCCAGTCATTCACAAAAATTGTGTAAGGTGCCACTGAGCCCTATATGACATTTATCGATCAATTAAGAGATGCTTTATATAAGCAAGTGGAAAATGAGGAAGCAAAAGATGCACTCCTCCAGAAATTGGCTTTAGAAAATGCCAATAGCGACACTAAGAGCATTTCTGGCATTGCTACTGGGAGCAACTTTAGTACAGT
>WAAB01023918.1:33504-54453 GCA_013389865.1 Piaya cayana | reverse complement strand
GGTTCCTAGATACCTTAGGAACAACATCCATACTCATCATTCAGGAAACCTGATCATTTAACATGGACAATGACGAGGATTATTTCCAATTTGCCAGTTTTTTGAATGAAAACCCTAAAGCCAGGAATATGTTTCTACAGAGAAAAACCCACAAAGCTACACAGAACACACATGTTGCCCAATACACACAAAGAATGAAAGCCCTTCTCCAATTTTAATGAACAAAGCACTCTAAACAACCAAGAGTCCAAAGGCACCAATGTGCTGTTAGGCTCTGGAACAACTATATAACACAAGAGCGAAGCAAATTATTTAATGTTTTCCTTAGCTACAAAGGAAACATCACAACTCCACTGGGTAACATATTGAACAACCATGATAAAAAGCTTCCTTTCTGCTCCATCTACTGTACCATCTGCTTATTCTTTCCAGAACTTCACTCTGGCAAGTGACCTACTCACTGCAATACAGTTTAGCAGATATATAACATTACAGCATGCTTTGTTTATGTGTGTGTCTCTACACTTCAATTTATAAGTAGTCATAAATTTCCTTTAGGTGAAGTTAAATATACAGCAACAGAGCATATATCTGTGTTTGTTGTAGTGAATCTGTTGTGAAACAGATTTCTTACATTTAGCAGCAGGAAAAAAAACAAAATAATATTTTTAACTTGGAATTGCAGATGAGTTCTTGGTAGAAAATGCTTGGGAAATTTTGAGTTCTAGTATAATGAACAGATTAAAACGCATCATTTGCGAAAATTACAGATGAAGGAGTTACACATGCTACTAAATTATAAGACGGACAAATTGGAAGCTAGATGTACATTCAATATACAACATCCAGGGTTGGCTGGGATTCAGAGTATAAAGATCTGATGAACTTTGTCAGTGGGTACCTGGACAGAGAATGACATCCTGGTTTATAAATGATCCTAAATTCCTGATTACCATTTCTTAACATTTATCTTATCAGACAATATTAAATAGCAAAGAATTAAAATTAGTATATAAACTGCATATTCTAAACAAGCTTCATAAAATTGCAATTTCTTCAGCAACTGGGAACTTATACAGATGCCTAGGATTTTGTATTTTATCGTGTACCAAGGAAGGTTTCAATAAACATACAAACCTGATGCTGACATTTCTTTAATATCCTTTGCTAGCCTCCTTCATGGATCAAAGTCCTTGCAAGCATGTAGCACAAGGAGGGTGTTATGTTTCTTTGATTATAATGTGGCAAAAAGAATAGTTGTTTGTATTCTGCAAAGCAGTGTTTGCAATGTGTACTTGAATTTTGAACAGATGTTTAGTTTGAACATAATTGTGTCCCTTTTCTATTCATTAGCATTCGTATGTGTATTTGTGTTTTCTGGGTTTTGTTTACAAGACTATTTGAATAAATACATAGCATAAACCTTTACGAGCAAAATATAGTGTTTTGTCCTATGTTATTTTTCAGTCTATTTTATTTATTTTCGTTAGTCTTTGTTCACATATTTAAGTTTCAGTCATGCCATGTCTAAAATGGCACTTACTACATCTTAGAACTATTAGGTTTGTATGAATAATAACTTGTGTACATTCAAAACAAACAATATCCAAGCAGATTTTTATTAGAAATTGTTAGTGCCAGGTGGCTAGCAAATGTTTGCAAAATACTGTGTTGGGCCACAATGAGATGAGCTAGTCCATGAGCAGTAAGTATATCCCTATACCCGTTTTCTTCATGAAAACCATAAGCCTCGTTGAGTATTTTATATGTGTAATTCCTTTCACGTGCATGGATTTCTGAGTAACTCAAAAAAAAAAAAAAAAGGCCTCTAATAGGGCACTTTCTGTCCCTGGTTATGATGAAACTGTAAGAAGGGAGAACAGGATAATCCTCATTCATTTAAGAAACTGTATATTCCCCTGGATGACAATGAAGGTACTTATTACTACAGCCCCTCCGAGTAATAACAGAATACACAGACACAAATAATTTATATCCACTGTGGAGTGATAACTTATGTGATGTAACTGAAAATACCAATGCTGGAAATCCTGACTTGGGAACAGAAATCCTCATGATTCATCACTTACACGACAATAATTCATGTAAGCTAGTTCACTGACTATCGTGAAGGAAATTAAATAGTATATTATTTCTTTATTAAGAGCTTGTCTTAACAAAAGCTCAGAATGTAATTGAATATGGTCTGTTTGAATAAAAATTTCTGAAAAGGAGGTGAATTGTGATAGATTCAAAGCCAGAATTACTTAGTTTCTCTTTGAAATTCCTTCTAGTGTGTCTAAATATTTCATAGAATAATATTGCATCAGATATTTGTAATCATACATAGGGATTTATTTAAGATTTCAGGAAATTGGAAACCACCATTTTAGATAGTTGTAAGCAGTAACAATTTACTGCAATATTTTTCCTCATTTGAGCATAATCTTCAGTGTTCAAATTATCTGAAGGGAAGTTAGTAAAACATAAGCAAGAAGTGCCAAGAAGTGTATGGACTCCTTCATGTGGGATCTTAATTTGAGAATCATTACATGATTCCATTAATTCTCTATTTTATGGAATGTTAGGTATTCAAGTTCTGCAACATAACCTAAGTAAAATGTTCCAGGCCTTTTTAGGCTGAGTGACCAGAACATGGGTCTCTACAATCTATCTTAGCACCAGCAGCTGAACAGTTATAGAGATAAATTATTGCTTTCATGGTTTTTTTTTTTTAATTATATGACCTCTGTGCTTTAATATGATAAATTGGTGCAAAACTTCTCACTGCTCCTCAGCTTGAGTCAGGATTAGTAGTTACAATTTTATACCATTTTCTAAGAATGATGTTTCAATCTGGTTTAAGGAATGTAGTTTTTATGGGGTTCATTATCTACTACTGATCGCTTACAGAGTTCAGATATATTGCAGGGAATTTCCATAGCAGCACTTTTTCAATGGCCATACCAAGAAGCGTGGAGTTGCTTGGACGGCTTTCTACTGGAAACCTCTTAAGACCCACTATATGAAGAATATTTTGAATGACAGAGGCAAAACAAAACAAAACAGAAGCCTTAACATGATGTGCCCTAAACTAGAAGATGAAATGGGTTGAATATCTCACCATCTCTAACAGGATTTTGAGATGACCAAAAGAATACGCTTACATATTTGCTTAAGGTGATAAGCATATGTGGTGTTTTCCTAGAGAACTCCTGCAGGAACCTCTGAGGCTTCCTCAGCTGAAAATTATTTGGATGCATTTAGCAATAAAACTTTGTCACATTGTTAGGCACCTGGAAATCCTTACAGCCAGAGTAAGTAAGCTCCTCTAAAGTGTGGAAAACTTAAACTTGTTCTAAATTAGGAAGGTAAGCTGTCCAAAACAGGACAGCCAAATTGCCATGACCTTCCACTAAGAACAACGTATTAGCTAGATTTGGAGTTAATCTAGATTATCATTAGGCAGTCAAGTCATATGAAATACTCTTATTTCTTCTTTCTTTAGGTTAATAAGAGAAAATAATATGAGAATTAATCCCATTTGGACAACGTTAAATATCTTTAGGTATGAAAGAGACTACACTGAATTCCCTCCTGGTAGACGTGTCAAAATGCCATAGAGGTTAATGAAACTCCATGGGTTTACAACAAAAGACAAGGGAGAAGGTGGTTATTTGTTCCTGTGGACCTTCTACAAGTAATACTCAGCCTCTGCAACACAGACCTTGAAAATACTTGTGAAATAGCAGTTCTAAAGTCAGTTTCCAGTCATATTTTTCACATACTGAAATACCATTCTTAACATGTCATATGATTTTTCTTTTTGTTTTAATGGCCTGCTTGCCAAAAAAGTCTCAAGTTTTGCTTTTAGAAGTATCTGAACAGCAGATAATGAGGTGCTATTAATTAGTTTTATTGCAAAGAAAATTACATTTCCATTCATTGTTACCAACTAATGGGTAATGACATGAAATTACAGTAAGATAAATGATTATTCTTGCTAACTAGCAAATATTCTGTTCTGCAATGTATAACTTTCTAGAACAGATGAAGCGTAAATGAAAAAAAACCCTGCATAATCTGAAGAACTTCATTTAATAAGCTGTCAAGAAAGATGAAGATGAAAAATAATTAAAACTAAATGAGTAATTGGAGATACTGGTTGGAGAACACTTCCTTGATCTTTCTGGGTTTTATTCAATTTTCTCTTCCTTAATATCTTTTACTTATGAAGGAAAGAAGGTATGGAAAGCACATAAACTTCAGGTCAGATATAAAGTTATCAAGTCTTTCTAAACATAATAAAATAGGATAGGAAAGACATTTGGGCTACAAAGACATAGGCTACAGTTACTTCTCAAAAAAATTAACATAGACAAAAACAGGAACAACACCATCCGATTTAAGCAAGGACATAAAAAATCCTTAAGAATGTCAGATCTAATTGTTGGCAATGGCCATCTTGATAAGAACTTGAGTGTGACTGATAAGCACCACTCTCGATCAGACCAAGCTGAACCTTCTGTGTTAAAGGCTCTATAAGATGTCTTAGGTGTTGCAGTATAAACCAAGAAAATGCATAAATGTATCACTTAGAGATATGCAGCCATAAGATGTGTAGTTCCCTCTGCTCAGCAGTGCTCCAAGTTTGTGAAATAAAACTACTAACCAAAGCTCTATCAGAGAGATAGTAGAAGACCTATCCCCAGAAACATTCAGGGTCCCCTGTTTATTGCTGGGGCATTAGAATAGATGCCTTTTAGAGGCCCATTCCAACCCAAACCATTTTGCAATTCTATGTAAAACAAAATTATAACTTGAATTTGTTGATTTGAGGTACAGGATTAACTAAACTGCATACAGGCATCATGCTGGAAAAGCACAACATCTGCTGTGGCAGGAGTGACCTGGGATGTGTAGGGTGTCTATATCTTCTTTGAATGGCAAGTGAAGACCTGGCAAAAGACCCAGCAGAATCACAAACAGCCTCCATTCAAACACTGAATCTTTCAGCTCCACTGCACAGTGCACAAACTGCTGAGCTTGATATCAACCCAGTGTTCAGACTGCCCCGCAAAAGAGAAACCCGCATGACAAACCCTCCATCAAGCTCAGCTACTTGCGAAGACACAGCTGAGCATGTCAGAACGGTGGAGAACGTGGAGTTTAAAGAAAACCCTTTAACCAAAAATTGTAATCTCAGCCAGTTTAAATGAATTTAATAGGTAAAGTCTGAAGTTAATTTTCCACTTGAATTTACAGTGCTGGAAAATGAAATCAGATGACATTGTGTAATAAGATGATGTTTTATAAAGAGGCTGTCATTTTGTGCAGGAGCCAGAAATTCTCACAGTTGAAAATGTTATAGGAGATCAGAATTTTTGTTCTGACATTAAAAGATACAGCATTATATAAAAAGCTTCTAGGGAGCAGTTTATAAAACAGCTACCTGAAGTAAATATTTGGAGCCAGTGAATAGATAATGTATCTGAAATAAGCCTGTATGTGACAAGCAAAGCCACCCACATTGTGAACAGAAGAAATATTTTTAAATGCTCATCTTTCAATCAAAATAAGAGATGGCTGCTTTCTAGAGACAGCGGGACACCTGCTCAGAAAGTGGAACAGCATTTCAAGTATGTGACTTCTATAACAGAAGGAAGAGTCATCTCTAGCAAAATATTCCTCAGCTCCCTGTTTCCCGAGGGTGGCAGGGTCGTGTTTGCCCAGCTTAATGCCTTGGTTTTGCTCCTTGCTTCCTGTGGGAAGAATAGTATCCCCCAAGGAAATAGAATTTTAGAAGGTAAATTCAAATGAAGAAGCGTGCACTTAACTCACAGTATGATTTATGAGAAATTTTGTTCTGTAGTGTAGCTATCACTCGCAGTCAATTGGATATTTCCCCAGGGCAAAGGAGAAAACAAAACCTAAATCTACAGCTGCCCTTTGAGGTCTATGAAGGATGTATTGTCTTTTTTTTTTTTAACCCCTCTAGAAATCTTCAAAGAGTAGGGGATTTTGCAGGCAGGGCATAATTTAGACCATATATGACATCTTATTAATGCCATTCCCATAGACACGAGACTGCAGTAACAGTCTGTGTTTCCAGTCCCACCCCAGTCCATCTGGAGAGGCTGATCTATGTAGCACACACAGAACAATGTTTGTCATTTCAGTCCTTGTCACACGGCAGCCTTGACCAGGCTCAGTTCACTCCAGCCCTTTTCAAGTTCACTTTACATAATGCAATCTCCTCAATCTTTTTTCCCCTTGCAATCCTTCTTTCCTTCACGTTTTGTTTCTGAGCTCCTGCTCTCTTTCAGGTCTGAACATTATTTTTGGCTACCAGCAAAGGATAACAAAGACAAAAAAAAAAACCAACCAAGACCAACAACCCACAATCCTTTTCTGAACAAAGCTGCACAACATCAACAGGAGATGACCTGAAAGGAATGTGTCTCATTTTCCAGAGGCAGACTTTCTCATCATGCAATGTATGCCACACCCTACTGAGACTAACTACTGCAGGACAAGCAAGATCAAAATTACATTCAAATTGAGCAATACTGTCTATATTTTTAATGTGAAAAAAATAATTCTCTTTTCTGTGGGACTGCTAGCTAGGAGCTCTTCTGCCTTGCAATAGACAAGACAGAAGAACAACAGCAAAAAATACAACAAACAGTAACAGAGATGAATAGGTCCCTGCAGAAGAGTTGAGCCTTGAGGTTCTGGAGGTTCATTTACCCAAGCTGACTCGATGCTACAGTAGGGGGAAACTTTCCAAGTCCCAGAAAATATGGATCTGCAGTAATTGGCTATAGATTCTTTATATGTGGGAAAATAATACAAAACGAACTACTGTGTCAAAAAGTATGTACCAGGCATAGTTTGAGGTGGATCTGTTTTAGCACAGTGGCCAACAGCACTTTCAGCAGGGAAGCCATTAGCAGTGCACTGAATACGTGACATTTTTGGTAAAGAAATGCAACTTTTAAAAAAGTTTAGTTGTTAAAAAACACATTTCAATTCATTTTCCTAATGAAAACTTTTCTTTAATGCTGTCCTTAACAGTGTAGCCCAAGCCCTGAACATACAGCATTTTGCATAGAAGCTGGTTACTGCTGGTCCTTAAGAGGCAGTGGGGCTCAGGACAACATTTTATGTCATAGTCATAGGTAGCTTTTACAGGTTTTTGATAGGCCTTCTAAAATTACTTATCATGACTACAAAGGGTTAGATAAGCTATTTTCTTCACTGCATTACCAAATATAAAATAGCATTTATCTGCATGAATGACTGAACCTCAAAGCATTTCAGAGAAAACTTTGAGATATAACAGAGGTTCTAATTGTTTTCACTGGATTTTATAACACACTTATGATATTACAGATGCATCATTATTAGCTATTACAGAGCAATTACACCCCTATGAAATTATAGTAATCCTCCTTTCTCAAAATAAACCATGGAAGGTTTCATTGCATTTACAAATCTGAGCTAAAGGGAGGACGAGGTGTATGGTTATACCAACTTTTAGAGCAGGTGACAAGATTTCAGTGCAGCCAGGTTGTACATAAGTCACCATGCCTAGCTTTAGCTTAGTAGTCCTAGAGAGTTGTGTAATATACAGATATGCCTCACATTTTTCAGCACTCACACAATTTTACTTGATGGTGAGTAGGGAGTGGTCAACCTATACACATGTGACAATATGTTCTCTAGTGAGAGAGAGCATCAGAGGCTGAGAACTAACAGTGCAAGATTCTTGATGGGAATGAAGCGTTAAATCCTCATTCAACCAAAATCAGTGGTAGAAGGCCCATTAATTTCATTTGCAATGAGGTTTCATTCAGTGTCTCCTGTCACATCTTACATGGCTCAGAACCAAGACACTGTTCCTCAGTTCACCACCACTGCTAAAACTCACAAATACTTATCTATTGCTTATTCTACATACTAGATAGTACCGCTTAGTTATTCTGCATTAAGAACAGTAATGATTCAGAACCTTAACAGCTGCCATTGCCTGGCTTTGTTTATTGGTTGTTTTCTTAGGTTAAGTGAGGGTATTGCCTCCACTGAAAAATGGATCTCTGCCTCTGCTCATGCATGTCTATGGGTCCCTTCTCCCCTTTCCATAAATTCTTGTGACTTCAGCATCCCTGGACACAACTATGATGGATAAACTCTGCACTCACATCTGCTGAGGACTAATGCACATTCTGACCTGTTTCTGACAGGTTTCTGAACCTAGTATAATTTTTTTTTTTGCTTTAGACCCTTTTCAGGGCAATACTCATTCAGTCCAAAATGGCAATATTTGTTCTGTCATTATTGCAGTTTCAATCTAAGAAATAGTAGAATCAAGCCCAAGAAGAAGAAATTATGTTGGGGGGGTAGGTGTGTGTAATCCATGACCATTAACATATATTCAAATACCAGCATGCAAAAAACCTAGAAACCTGATGCAATAAATAAATAATTAGCCTCTACCCTACAACCTCTCATCCATTGCCCAGGATCAGCATCACTTTGGGGCTTTTCTTGTTACAGAGAGTCACTTGCAGCTAGATGGGCAGATGGGGCATTCTTGATAGGTTCTTAAATCCACAAAAAAAAATTAAAAAATGGTCTGGCACATTTGTTAAGCTAGTACCACATCCCTATCACACTGTGACACCAGTACAACCGTGACAAGGGTTTCTAACGGATGTTCCTTCGATGAGCACTAAGCTCTTAGTGCCAACTTGAACTTGAATAAACTGCAGAGGCAGAATCTATCTTACATCTGGGACAGGAAAGTCCCTAGGATGGCTTAAGACAATAATCTTGAACTTTTTGCTGCTTTAAGAAGCTGCCTGGTAGTCTTACTCATCTGGAAGTAGAATCAGCCAGCTGGGAGACAGCAGGGGATTGAATTGCTCCTGATATTTCCTGATGATGTGTAAGCTAGAGTAAATTCCATTCTGACCTAAAACAGGTTCATCATACTGATATACTGTCATTTAGACTCAAATTGAGAACTAATTATTCCATTTTATTTGTTTGCATACTTAGTGAAGCATTACCATTAATACAAACTCTGTCATAGAAAATGTTTCTATCCACATATGCTCCTGCATTTTGAAAACAGCCATAAAAGACTACTGGCTGTTTCTCCTATCTGTTTTTTTCTGTCTTGCCTGGTGTTGGTAACTGATAAGAACGCGCTCTAAGCTCTGGGATTCATTTCTTTCCATTACAATTTTCACTGAGATGCCGTGTCTTTATGCTTGCAGTTACAACCTGTTAGACTTCAAATTAACAGTATCAGAAAGAACATTAATTTGCCTGTGGATGAGATATTATTAGGAATAATGGTATAATATTATCAGATGTTCTCTTTCAGTGCTCAGTTTTAGGAACTGAGCAATTATGAAAATATTTAAATAATGAATGTAATTGCTTATTGAAATCATTACCATGCATAAATATTTATATTCCTAATCAATGTTTCCTCAAAGTTATAGCCATAAATATAAAGAAAACAACATGCCTATTGTACATGCAAAATCGCATATGTAGTTCCTCAGTTGGTAAAAATTGTCACTGTATAATTGCTCTCAGAGCAACACCAATCTGTACTAGTTAAGGATCTGGCTTTTTCAGTCTGCTCTGGTTATTTCAGTGTCTTGCCTTTTGACTGCCCAATGCCAGCTATCAGAGGCAATAATGATATTAGAACAGCAGGAACTCAGATTTGTCTGGCAATCAGGCACCCCTGTAGGTGGCATTCTGGCTTCCTGCACATCAAGTCAATTTTCTCTATTACTTCAGTACGTCTGGATTCTCCATAAAGATAGCAGTCGACATTTAATACTTGCAATTATTTTTAAAGCAGTAAACATACATTATTATGTCCTCTATTTTTTGGGTACTGTGACTACTTTGGAGAAGGGCGATGTTTAAAAAGGGGTGAAGTATAAAGGGAGACAATTTCATATGCCTGATTTCACAAAAAAACCCCACACAAAATTCACATGGAATGTTCTAAAGGAATATTTTTTGCCTTCCATATTCCAATCCCTCCAAATCCAGTTTGACTGCACATTGATCTTAAAAAAATGAAATAAATAAAAGGTGATACTGGAATTGTGCAAGGAGCATGAATTTTAGAAATTAAACGTAGCATACTTCAGTTGGAAGATCAGTGACTAATTGCTTTTTAGTTCTGAAATGCTGTAAACTGTTTTATTATTTCGCTGCTATACACTGTATTACTGTATGCAAATAATTGCATTAACCCCTGTGCTCCTCCACCTTGTATCATATCACAGGGAATTGACAGAAAAGTCACAGCAGGGTGTAACAGAGCGAGGTGAAGAGCAGCAGTATGATTTCTAATTAAAAGTCAGGAGTCTTAGATGACAGTATTATTAGAGCTGAACAAGGAGAACAGGCCTTATGAGGAATGGCTGAGAGAGCTGGGGTTGTTTAGCCTGGAGAAGAGGAGGCTGAGAGGAGACCTCATTGCTCTCTATAACTATCTGAAAGGAGGTTGTAGAGAGGAGGGTGCTGGCCTCTTCTTCCAAATGACAGGGGACAAGATGAGACGGAATGGCCTCAAGCTCCGCCAGGAGAGATATAGGCTGGACATTAGGAAAAAAAAAATTCACAGACAGGGTCATTGTGCAATGGAACAGGCTGCCCAGGAAGGGAGTTGACTGGCCTTCCCTGGAGGTGTTTAAGGAACGCATGGATGAGGTGCTTAGGGGTCTCGGTTTAGTGTTTGATAGGAATGGTTGGACTCGATGATGCGGTGGGTCTCTTCCAACCTGGTTATTCTATGATTCTATGAAAAGACGATTGCTAACAAGGAGGTACAACAGCAATGCCCTATTAAGGTACCCTTTCCATTCCAGGGATTTCCATTAATTTAGGTGAGTCTAGAGGACAGGGAATGCGTGCACATGCAGATAGTTGTGCAAACTTAGGGGATAATTGTAACATATTTTGAGGTTACCAAATCTTAGCAGCATTTAAAGAAAAGCCCTACAACTGATCCCCATAGCCTGCTTTCAGTCTCAGGATCAGAATTTGGTTACAGGTCCTGAAGGCTGGCTTACCATTTATTAATTGCTTTATCATCCAAGTCTGAGGTCATTTTGGTTTTGTACATGCTCTGAGTAAGTGTTTCTCCTTCTCTCATTTAAGGATTTATATACGAATGTATGTATGCATGTAGGTGTTTGCCAAATTAACGTCTGTGGGTATTCAATATGCAGATAACAAATAGTTTTCAAGGGAAAATGTCACCTCTTTTTTATGTATTCACAAGTTATTTTCAACAGATACTCAAGAATCTCATATCTCTCATCCTTTCGTTACATTTGTAAACTAACAGTTCCCATTTCCAAGTAGAGCATTAAAAAAGACAGATATTAGCTGATTTATCAGCCTAAAATTTAGTAGGAAAGAAATACTAATGGATCAGAATTGTGAAGTGAATCTTTGCAGATATATAATGAATGAAATGTATTTTCCAAGTGTGCCCTTCTGAAATAACAATCTGGTCATATTATGCTAACATGTACTTACTAATTTTCATTCCTTGGGGCATTTCATGCTTAAACCTACATTATAATCTTTTCAGGTAGGAATTTCAGTTCTATGAACTGGCTGCTACATCTTAAGTACTTTTTAAAACAGTTAAGAGGATGGAATTACTTATATCCTTGTATTAAATAAAACCTTAGGTTTATGCATAACTTTCTGAATGTCCATATGCCTGATTGTTCTTTAAAAATATTTCTACCCATGAAACTGCAGACATTTCTTTCCTTCTTTGATATGCAGCACATCCTTCATGTTGCTCTGTTATAGAGCAGGTATAATTGAATTAGGAGCTATGTAGTGAAACAACCAGGAACAAGAGTTGCAAAAACTGGTACTGCCATCGAGAGGACTGTCTATCAAGTTTGCAGGCTGTACTTCAGCCTGTGAAGCCTGAGAAACTCACATAACCCCTCTGAGGCTGTTTCTCCTTTGAAATAATGGTTAGAGAGGAAATACCTAAAGCACCTAACAGCAAGAGCTACACAGATAACCACATTCCTAATCTAGAAGACAAAAAAATTAGTCTATCACACTTGGGATGGTAAGACAGGTCCTGATTGAAGTGAGCTGCTGACGAGTGGAATTTCACCAGGTCCAATGCTGACCTCAGTCTCACTTGGCAAATAAATACTGATAGTTTTTCAGAAGTTTACAACAAGATCTAGCATATCTTGTTAAGGATCCTGAGCTGTTCTTTAGCTTGTAGTACAATCTCTCCCTGAGTACAACAGTCATATTCCAGCTGTAGCTTATGACAAAGCCTACCTTCTACTACTGAAATAATTTTGTCACCAGTTGCTTGATAAGAAAAAACAAACAAACCAAAACCAGAACTATTAACAGAAATCCATTACTCAAAAAAATCCCTAGCACCTTCAGTTTGTGGGAATACAAACAATTGGGGTCTCCCCCCAGTGAATTCAAGGTAAAAATTCCCATTGATTTAAACGACAAATCTAAACATAAGAAAGAAAATATAAGTCTTGGCACTTACTGGCTCTGATGCAGAATTTTGTCATAATCATTTGTAAATCACTTAAGGAATATTAACATTTCATAACATACCTGCAGTTGTAAGTTTCTTTTCAAGCTTTAACTTATTTCCAAGAAAATTTTAAAAAAAGATGGAAAAGCATGGATTAAAATTCCTTTAGCCAGAGGAAGGAATTGACTCCATGACCATACCTCCTTTTCTAATGCTCTATTGAACGTGTTTTAAATGGGGAAAAAAAAGGTAAAAAAAGTCTTTCCTCAGATCTTCAGTAGGATCCCATCTTTTTGAATCTGACTACGATATTCTAAGTACAAAGTTTAAAATTCAGGTTGTACCCATTTATATCTACTGTTACACCTTGCAGGCCTGAGTTGGACTGTTTCCCTGTTGTGGTGCATGTTTTGACCCCGCTGCACTGTGACACCTATAAGGTGCATGATTTCCTCACATAAAGCAAAAAGCAAATTCCTGAGAGGCCAGGTATGAAGAGAGTTTGTTGGTAAGGAGTTTAATTTACAAGCATTTCAGATTTTATTGGATGAGATCTCACAGAACTTCTGTACTATATTTAAATAGAACTTTAAGTTGTTGTTGGTCTCCCCATAAGAGACTTTGTGAACACAGAACTAACGGTGATTCTGACCTATGGAAATTGTACTTAATGTTTAAGAAAATAGAGGTGAAGAAACAATAGGAAAATAGCAATTGGTATAAAGCAAGATACAGTATTACATCGCCCAATGGAACTTGCAAAAAGTGCATCTTGGAATATATTTTACCAGAGGACTGCTTCTAAATCACAGTATAAATGTAAGATGCTCTGCACCCCTTAGACTCCATAACATCCTCCTCTGTTATTAAGTAACACTAAGCCAAATTTGATATTTTATGAATGAACAAACAGAAGTAGACCTTTAGAAACAGACCTTTATTTATCAGGGTTTTTTTGCACTGATCAAAGTTGGCTGAATCAATGGAATAACATAGGCTTCCCCTTAGGTAAGGTAACATGTTCACTCATTTATTTTTCACTGTTTTTTTGGATAATTTCTAAAGCACAAGTATTGCTGTATGACCTTCTTCCCCATATTGTTCACAAATCCCTCTCAGAGCATAAGACATAACACCTAATGCTAAAGCAAGCATCGCCCTGTCATTGGTTGTTCTCTTCCCAGAGAAGATAAGCTAGAAGTAACTGAGAGTGCAGACACAGCTAGGCAGAATAAATAGGAAGCAATTATTTTCCCAGTAATATTTAAAAGAAAAATAAAAATCTGGATCACCAGCCTCTTAGATGACATGGATGTCAATGTAAACAACAATTGTTTTGACCTGACTCAGAGAGAAGAAAAACCAAACCAAATCTACCTAAATATAACCTTCTAAAGCCATTTTTTGCATACATCTAGATACGCTTACTTACTAGCTGGACCAGTCTGATAGACTTGCACACATGCACGTGGCTTTGATGGCATTACCACAGCTATTTGTACATCTGAACTGTTTCTACAGAAACTGAGAACTCTCACCCCTAGAAAAAAAGAGGATTCTCATGAAGAATAATAAATTTGTTCTCAGATTAGCACTCTGTCTGAGAGAAATGAGGTAGAAGGAATAAGGACACAAAAAAGGATCAAAACATTTGCTATGAATATTTTCCAAGTTAAAGCATGTTTCATATCCAGCTTTCTAAGTGAAACTGCTTTTCAGTTTTGAAAAGGTATTTTTCATTCAAAAGCAACATGAATGAAAAGGAAAAAAAAAAGAAAAAAGAAGATTAAAACTGGGGACTAAGCAGCTGAAAAAAAAAAGCAAGCAGATTGCTTTGGACAAACACAGCATTTTTAGGTGATTCAAATGATTATTTTTGTAGCTTATACTCTTTAATTACCTTTTCAGTTCAATGTATGTTGCATGTGTTTTTCTGCAAATTATGAATCTGAAAAAATTATCACTTTATCACTTTTTAGCTCCTCTGTGGTCCCTTTGTTGTTTTCTGCTAAACATTAACCTTTTTTTCTTATCAATAGCTACTGTGAACATTCCCAGATGGAATGTACAGGTGGGATGTATGAGTTTGAATTGCTTGTGAAGTTCACTCATAGCTCAGCCTGCTCAGGAAAAGTTTGGACTTGATAACAGACCAGATTCTCAGCAACCATTACTCACACCCTTGGAAAATACATATAAAAGTGTGTGAGAACAAGTGGTTCATTCTTCTCAGTAAAAAGTTATCTGTGCAATATACCCCACTGCATATTTATGAAGTGTGTGGGTAATGATGGATGGGAAACTATTGTGGCAGCAGTCTTGTTTATCTCATTTTCTACGATCTGTTTTCCTTATTTTCTTGTTTTATTTCTTTTGCTGAATATTGCACTTTTTATTGCTTCACCAGACACATTTTAATGTTTTTCTTTTCATACAGAAGAAGATATGTACTAGGTAGTAGGTGACTTTAAGAACATAGTTTATACATCCATATGGCAATGGAAGATGCTTTATAAATTGAGAGCCTCAGCTCCAAACTTGTAGCACACAACTAGGAAGTATTCCTATGCATTACATCATTAAAAAGTGTCAGCACATATATATCAAGACAGTAGGAAAGAATGTATTAAAAAATGATGGATTTACCTGCCAAGGCGATCAACACCCTTGCATCATATTTTTCTCTTTAAAACACCTCCTAGTACAATATAAGTCTCTTCTGCTGAAGGCTGTAATACAATAGTCCTTATAATTTGCCCTATAAACCATGAATTCTTGCTGCATTTCCTAGAAAATCTCCCAACATAGCATTTGGAGAGTAGACAATAACTCAACATCCACACTGCATATACCTGCATGGAATTCGCTCTGACCTGCTTCAGACTGGAGTATATCAGNATTTTTGTAGCTTATACTCTTTAAGAATACCCTAGAAATACCTTTTCAGTTCAATGTACATTGCATGTGTTTTGCCTGCAAATTATGAATCTGAAAAATTTATCACTTTATCACTTTTTAACTCCTCTGTGTTCCCTTTGTTGGTTTCTGCTAAACATACACCTTTTTTCTTATCAGTAGCTACTGTGAACATTCCCGGATGGAATGTACAGGTGGGATGTACGAGTTTGAATTTCTTGTGAAGTTCACTCGTAGCTCAGCCTGCTCAGGAAAAGTTTGGGCTTGATAACAGACCAGATTCTCAGCAACCATTACTCACACCCTTGGAAAATACATATAAAAGTGTGTGAGAACAAGTGGTTCATTCTTCTCAGTAAAAAGTTATCTGTGCAATATACCCCACTGCATATTTATGAAGTGTGTGGGTAATGATGGATGGGAAACTATTGTGGCAGCAGTCTTGTTTATCTCATTTTCTACGATCTGTTTTCCTTATTTTCTTGTTTTATTTCTTTTGCTGAATATTGCACTTTTTATTGCTTCACCAGACACATTTTAATGTTTTTCTTTTCATACAGAAGAAGATATGTACTAGGTAGTAGGTGACTTTAAGAACATAGTTTATACATCCATATACACTGGCAATGGAAGATGCTTTATAAATTGAGAGCCTCAGCTCCAAACTTGTAGCACACAACTAGGAAGTATTCCTATGCATTACATCATTAAAAAGTGTCAGCACATATATATCAAGACAGTAGGAAAGAATGTATTAAAAAATGATGGATTTACCTGCCAAGGCGATCAACACCCTTGCATCATATTTTTCTCTTTAAAACACCTCCTAGTACAATATAAGTCTCTTCTGCTGAAGGCTGTAATACAATAGTCCTTATAATTTGCCCTATAAACCATGAATTCTTGCTGCATTTCCTAGAAAATCTCCCAACATAGCATTTGGAGAGTAGACAATAACTCAACATCCACACTGCATATACCTGCATGGAATTCGCTCTGACCTGCTTCAGACTGGAGTATATCAGGTACACAGCTGGAAGGCATTAAGTGCACAGGTGGAGCGCATCTTTCAGTTTGGTTTGGTCCACAGAGTCTCTAATACCTCTGCTGAGACTCCTCTGCAACTTGAAGTGGAGTTTAAAGAGTTCTCAGGAAATTCAGTAACTAGAGGTTCAGGAGCGTAGTCCAGATCTGCACTGACAGCCGGGCCCTCTCCTTACCTCATGGACCTACGGAATAAAACATTTGTTTCTCAGCAAGTAATAGTTATTATTACTTAATGTTAAATATGGTTAGCAATATAGTTTATTAAATGAAATTTTGCAAGGAAATCTAGTTGTAATACAGCATATAGAAAGATCTTATTTTCTTTAGGATGTCTGTCCCTAAAATATTGTTGACCAAAATTTTCATGTTAATCACTTCTTTAATCCATATTTAAGTCCTTTGGTTGAGAATTATCTTGCAATCAATAGAAGCAGTAAGTGCACAAGCTAGAGCAAAAAAAAAATATTTAGAAATCTCAGTGACTTCCATCCCTTTGGCAAACCATGAGCTGAAGGAAAGCAAATATATGTTGCATTCGCAAATGCATTCTTTGAACTACTTAGTGTCCCCAGCTAATACCTGTGTGCTTTTTTTGTAGTCAATGAATGCAGAATATCTTTTTGAGGCACTCATCAAAGAGCGACTCAGTCTGTGGCTTTGCTATGGGACTGATGACATTCATGGTGAGTGCTTCAGACCTGGTCCTCAGGTACCTGCTCCAGTTCTTCTGAATGGGGAAACATGCCAGGGAAATGTGGAATGTCATGTGTGACAGAGAAAGGGAGAGAAAAAGAAAAGGATTTTACATTTCTGCTTCATCTCCAAGCTGGGAGGTGAGAAGGGGAGTTGCTCACAGGGTGCTTAGCACTGTCTCTCTGAATTTTGAGGAGTGCTTTTTCCTGTCTTTGTGGGACTGACAAGACAGGGAGCCTGGGGAGCGTGACTGACCTTGTCAGCTAAGTGACAAAAATGGAGAGTTATGTCGAGCCTCAACTTTTGTTTTCCTTTTTTTCTACCCTGCAATAGGTAAAAGTATGAGACGGGAAATTCTTTGCTGACATTATGTGAAATGAAATACAACCAACTAAATTGGCATCTTCTATTTGCAAATGTGAGGGAAATTATATTCAATTTAATTTTTTAAAAAAATAGAATTTGTACAAAAACCACCATAACACACATGTGAATGAAGTCTCCAGCAGAGTAAGGGAATAAGTGCTCACAGGGTGCCTTGATTTGAGGAGCTCATTTATTTGCACAATAATAAAGGGGATATATGTGTATAGGGACACACAGTCCTTTTTGTAACTCAGTTTAGGTTATAAGATGCCCATATTCTCTATTTTATGGCCAAAATCTAATTAAGAATTCTTTGATTTACTTACTATTTCTTGATGTAATTCTGATACACTTTCCTCCTTGTTTTGTATTCAGAATTCATAAGTACTTGGTTAGTCAAAGGTATTTATTGCATTTTAATGTTGATTTTAATATGGTATATCTAGAATATGAAAGGTGCCATGACAGTCTTATAGCTTTATAAATGTGCTTCGCTTACTAAACGCCATATGCATCTCAAAATCTGCCTTTGGTATATAAATGACAACTTGTCCTTCTCAAGATTCTGAAAAAAAGTATAGTCATGCATAAGAACAAGAAGAAAGGTTAAAAATCTGACAATTATTTTCTTGATCTCATGAAAACCTGAGTTCTTCATCATTTGTTGTGAAATTACTCTGTTTTTGTCATTCAAGGATTCCACCCTGTGAAATGCAATTACGTGATTTTCATTATATGCATATGATTACATTTCTGTGTAGGTTAGCAAAAACTTTAAATTGAGATCATTTGTTTGCAAGGGTTTGTAAGTAACCTAATGTCCTCCTTCCCTAAAGTGAGCAAACGATCTTTCTGGAAAATGGTACTAATGTGTAGAACAGACACACACACAAAAAAAAAGTAAAATAGTGTCACTTCAAACATGTGTGGAAAGACGTGGAAGTGATACATTCTGTCATTGAATGCTTCAAACACTTACCAAGCTGAGAATAAGGTGAGAATTTTTCAGTTCTGTATTTATCAATTTAAAGAGTAATTAATATATCTTGCAGTACAAGCTACATGTCATAACCAAGCAATGTTGATTTGAACCTGATTCTTCATGGTCAGTCTGTGCTATACCTCAACAAACAAGCCAAAGGTCAAGTACATTAGGAAAAATCATTCACAAGTACTATAGGTTCACAAGAAGAAGTAGTGATGTATATCAATTAAGGTCTCTGCTGTCTGCCAGGTGCTTATCTCCTGTTGTTATGTCTACCTTGCACAAGCTCTTAATTTTGCTGTTTGAGCTTAATTGTTTTAGAGGAACACCAATATAACATGATGACAATCACCAAGATTGCTAAGCTCCGCAGGATAATGCGGTTTACAGAGCCCAGGACAAAGATGTGGGAGCCAGGGATGAAGCATGATCAGACAAAGAGATCTAGCAGAGGCATGAGCTCTCCAAATAAATCTGACTAATCAGAATTCCTGATCCTCTTCAATATACACTGCAAAACCAACAACTTTGGTAAATCCCTGACACTGAACTTTAATGTATAGCTACAGGACAAGGAATAAGCAGGAATTAAGATAGTTCCATGAGGTTCATCTATTAAAATGTCAAGTTCATCTCTTTCTTCCATAAATTGTTTAATTTACTGGAAGAGGCAGCAATGGGTTCTTGAGAGGGCTCAGGAAAACTCTATTGCAGTTTTTTTGTTGTTGTTGTTCTGTTAGCACCACACACAGACCTAAATCCTTCTGTCTATTGACAACTGCAAAGAAATACTCACTTCAATACATAGATGGTTAAGTACTTTGCCAAGATATACCAAGCAAATGTTTACTGTATCACCAGAAAAAGCAATGCACACCCCAGAAAAATCTAACTTTCTTTGCCAAATTTTGCTTTCTATTCAAGAAAATTCCAATATCACAGATAAAAATTACTTTATAAAGAAATGCTTCACAAGGCAGGGCTGTGCGGGGAGGGATAAAAAGCAGAGGGCACTCAAGGTCTTATTTCCAGCCCTTACGCACACCTCACTTTTACATCAATGCCTCTCTTTTGTTCAAAAAAACCCAAACCCATAAAAAACCAAACAAAAAACACAAAAGGGAAATAAGAATTGGCTGCAATACCAATTGCTAAAGGTGGGTGACCTGTCAGACAGACAACTCCGCCACCACAGCTGGCAATATATGCTTACCAAAGATCCCCTAAGCTACAATTTCAGAGGGGAGAGAATATTGATGTTATTGAAGGCACACAGTTGAGCTACAACTCTGCTGAAAGTTATCTTTCAGGATTCCCTCTCCAGCACCTTCATCTCTTGTCTGCANACAGTATAGGAACCCAAATCTTCTTATCAGTAGCAGAAAAAAGAGTTACATCTAACTAGTTCATTTTCAGTGCCTAGGATCTGGCAAATATTATACAAGATGGACCTGAGGGTTATAACATACTGGTTGTGTACATTCCCTATTTCAAACCGTATTTTCCAGAAAAAGNCAATTTCAGAGGGGAGAGAATATTCATGTTATTGAAGGCACACAGTTCAGCTACAACTCTGCTGCAAGTTATCTTTCGGGATTCCCTCTCCAGCACCTTTATCCTTTGATGCTNTTATGAGATGTCTGGAAGTACTTAAATCTGTGTGTATTCATGTCTAAATAGTCACTTCTAGTTCCTTTGCTCCCACAGCAGCCTTCTACAGACTCTATCTATTCTTTACTACTTAAAGTCTTATACGAGGCTTTGCCCTTTAGCAAAAACCAATATAATCCTATCCATGATAAACTCAGCCTCAACTATCTGCTTTAGAGGATGAAGTTTGATCATAAGGAGATTAAACAGACTTAACTTGACGTACTGTAACAAACAGCATAGGAACCCAAATCTTCTTATCAGTAGCAGAAAAAAGAGTTACATCTAACTAGTTCATTTTCAGTGCCTAGGACCTGGCAAATATTATACAAGATGGGCCTGAGGGTTATAAAATACTGGTTGTGTGCATTCCCTATTTCAAACTGTATTTTCCAGAAAAAAGATTAAGTGTAGTCTAGCTTGGGGGTGTAGCCTAGGGTGTATTCTGGTGTAGTCCTGCACTTGGGGCACAACAACCCTATGCAGTGCTACAGACTAGGAGAAGCCTGGCTGGAAAGATGCCTGGAGGAGAAGGACCTGGGAATGTTGGTCAACAGCGATTGAACATGAGCCAGCAGTGTGCCCAGGTGGCCAAGAAGGCCAATGGCATCCTGGCTTGTATCAGAAATGGTGTGACCAGCAGGTCCAGAGAGGTTATTCTCCCTCTGTACTCGGTGCTGGTGAGACCGCTCCTTGAATCCTGTGT
>WAAB01023918.1:0-33339 GCA_013389865.1 Piaya cayana | reverse complement strand
TAAGGGACGGATGAATGAGGTACTGAGGGGCATGGTTTAGAGATTGGTGGGAATGTTTGGACTTGGTGATCCAGTGCGTCTTTTCCAACCTAGTGATTCTATGATTCTATCTTACCCATCTTGATGAAATATCTGAAAATAATATTAATAACACATTATGATTTCCAAGCTCCAGGCTCAGTTATTCAAATTTCTATTCTGTTCACTTTTAAGAAGTGCTACAAGAACATTCACAATAAAATGGCACAAATAGAAACAAGAAATTTGATACTAAAATGTTTGATTAGTGCTCATTCATGTGAAGCAAGTGCCTTATAAAGGGTTATAGGTTGAATGTTAGTGCTAACATTTATACTACAAGACATCTCCAGAATATTATTTTAATGACAGTTTCCCAGCTAAAGAACATACCAGAATTTTTCATGGGGTTTTTTCCTGTTTGGGAAACTGAGTGAATAACCATTTTGGTATCTATCATTATCAGTCAGGGTTGCAGAGAAACTAGTTATTTAAAAAAGAAAACATTGATATAATGTTCATTCGCTTGTAACTGATACTCATGGTTGTGGTTTTGTTAATTTATGAGCTGATGGTTCCACACCTTATTCATAGCTTAATGTTGAATGAGACAAAAATCTACTTATAATTAAATGCTGTTGAATTTTAAAATGGATTATGCTTTGAGACCCTTAACGTACAGAAAATAAATATTTTATCTTTTGTTAATGATTGCAATAAAGAATTCTTAGACCCTGTACATCTGTTTACATCTATGTGAAGCACAAGTTTCTTGGGAAAACACATACATTTTGTTTTGTGATTAAAACAGCTTTTACCATGGATTATCTAAACAACTTTCTCACATAGTGAAGAAATCAATAAAACAGTGAGAAATGAGGTCATGGTAAAAGGGTCTACATGTGGATATTTACTTAAAAATTAGCACATAGACATTTGTAGCATTTATATCAAACATCTTTACACTGCTTTTAAATATCCATTTCTAAATCTCTTTGTAAGCTTTCAGCTGAGTCATTTTCTTGGCAAGTTCATAGTGTAATATTATGACTCCATCAACTGAAAGATTTAGGGAGATATTTAATGGAAAAATATCTGCATCAATTATAACCCAAAAAAAATATGCAATGGAGATCATCAGACTGTTATTACGCAATAAATAATTCTCTGTTGCTAGCCACCCCAAATAGACTATGGAATCTGTTTTCTTTTTCCAAATTTACTAGTTTATGCATGCCAGTTTTAACCTATAATGCATTTAACAACTGCCTTTTTAAGTTACTTGCTATTAATTACATGTAGGGCGATGTGAATTCTTCATCAAAAGTATAGTATCTTTCTGATAACTACTACTAAAGAAAACAAAACCTATGAAAATCAGTAAGCAACTATTATTTTGCACAAGTTGTATTTACATGTTTATGTAAGTGAGAATCTCCAAATGAGTTTAACTTAGGAAGAAAAGCCTGGGTCATCTACCAATCTGTACAAGCACAAAATTCATTTATACAAACGATTGTGTGCAGAGAAAAATGAGATGCTGAAAAAATATTTGTGATTCCCAAAAATGTTTAAAGAATCAGATTGAGTGGAGAATGTAAGAAAATCCTTTTTTTCCGTGACTGAATGGTATCATTTTAAGCTGCCACTGGTGCAGTGATGACTACTGAGCAGCGAAGTTCAGGCTACTATTTTAAGATTGTCCACAGACTAGCACATTGGCATAGAGAAAACAAATTACTTCCTCTAACACTGTATGATGTGGTAATAAAAAGGTGTACAAGTTCTCTACTCAATGGAGGGACTGCTTGGAGCTGAGGTCCCTGTTTCAAAGAGTGGTGGGATGCTATGGACCTCTCCCCAAGTACTATGGAGAATTCAGTCAATAGTGCAAGGCAAAAAAATAGAGGCAAACAGATTTGCAACCTTACTCCTCTGGTTTGGGGCAGGCTGGTAAATGGTGCTGGCCTGGATGCATGCATAAAGCCATGGTAACTCTGAAAAATATCAGAAAAGAAGATGCCCAGGTCTCACGTACTTTACTTGAGGAAGCGGCAAGTGAAGTCCCTTTCATCCTTTTCCCAAAGTTAATAAGGAATAACTGCTTCTGAAAACTGTCAGAACTTTTCAGGTCCCCTTCCCCTTTCCTGTAAATCAAGGGTAGCATCTTGAATTTCGATGGAACTAATATCACACTGGTATTTCAAATGCAGTCTAAATCACAGAAAGACCTTAAAGCCCTGTAAGCAGTAGTCTGAGCACGATAAATAATACAACAAATTATCCAAGACTATCAAAAGAGTGATGAAGTGCATCTGGCTGTTCAGAGACAACTCTATCCTTGGAGTTTTTGCAATAAAATAGTTATATATATGGAGACAGACATCTACACAGCTGCTTTGTGCAGTGCCAAACAACCTTAAGAAAAACTATTAAGAGGAAATCCACCAAATGTCAGTATATCCTATTCTGAATGTTAAATCCTGCACCCTTTAAAGTTACGGATCTTTTTTCATTGATATAAATGGAATTAGGTTTTAGGATAACTGTAGATTTGTGTGATTTGCTGCATACTCTTCCATGATAGCACAGGGCTGTTTATCTCTTTATCCTTAAATCCCAGGATATCAATGTTTATTTTTAAGGTAAATGTGAATCATCTTTCTGTCTATCTACCCACACATACAAATAGTCCCTTTCCTGAATTCTTGGTAACACTCAATATTTTATTGTTGTAATATTGACATGGGATCAGGTATTATTATTGGCCCCAAAATCACAGATTAGGAGATTCCCAAGGATACTGAGTCCTAACTCCTCTTCCAGATTCCTCTTTGTAGGCATATGCCTACGAGACTGACACCAGTATTCATGTCTGGGGTTCTGAGTGTAAACCACTCAGACCCAGGGCTTAATCAGTGAAGCATTCTGCTTTCCTGTTACTTTTTAACCACAACCTCAATAATTCCAAGGGATGTAAAGAACAACAGGCTTTTCTAGGTATGGAAGCATGTTTCCAGACTGCCAAAACACCAGTAACTCCTCTCAACAGCAGAAGAAATTGATTTTTCTGATTAGTCTTAAAAACACATGACACCATGACAAAAAATTACAAAACGATGCAAATGTATCATTGACAGGTATTCCCTATCCCATGGTGACAGTATCCTAAAAACTCCTTATGAAAATACCTCAAAACATCTGTATGTATCTATGGGAATCAATGCACAGTAAATTTCCTTAAGCTTTTTCATGGGACATTGAGTCAAATTTTCTATAGTTCTAAAATCCATTTCAACGTGGAAAAAGATCCTGTCACATCCTGCAGAATTTTGTAGACCTATTAAAAGCAAATAAAATTTATATACTTCTGGAAAAAATCCTTCCCTAACATTTTTCTAAGCAAGGCAAAGTAATGATTCAGCCAAAAAGAGTTCTTCTCAAAGTGAGAGTAATAAAGCAAAAATATTAAGTTCCTTTCATCTTTATTTTCTTAAGTCTACTGGAAAATATGAACCTTAGAAGTATTTTATACTCAGCTTTTTTTTTTTTCAGTGATGCTATCATGTAAAGAAGAAAGATAGTAAAACAGAAAAGGGAAAGAATGAAATATGGCATAGCTATCATAGGAAATCTCCCCAAGTCTTGCAGTTTTAGGAACTATTTAATAAATTCTTGTGCTGGGTAAATGAGTAGAAAATGTAGAGACTATTTCTGGATTAATCTTCCATTGAGAACAACTCAGGCTAATCTCTCATTGAAGCAGTGTGCTTCCACCTTCCCCAGAGCCTCCAGTAAGATTAATGTATGAATATAGCAGTTTAGCTTATTTAACTTTACAATGGTCAGACTTGGTGGCAAATTATTAATATTTATAAAGAAACTGCTGTAACAGAAGGCTCTGTGCTGGATTAGCTATTGAAGAACTGCTGGGCAGAGACTAATGGGATGAGGTTTAACAAGGCCAAATGCCGGGTCCTGCACTTGGGGCACAACAACCCTATTGCAGCTACAGACTGGGAGAAGTCTGTCTAGAAAGATGCTTGGAGGAGAGGGACCTGGGAGTGTTGGTCAACAGCCAAATGAACATGAGCCAGCAGTNGGAGCTGGGCTGTTCTCCCTAGTGACAGGGGACAGGACAAGAGGGAATGGCCTCAAGCTCTGCCAGGGGAGGTTCAGGCTCAACATAAGGAAAAAGTTCTTCACAGAAAGGGTCATTGGGCAATGGAATGGTCTGCCCAGGGAGGTGGTTGACTCACCTTCCCTGGAGGTGTTTAAGGTGCAGGTGGATGAGGTACTGAAGGGCATGGTTTAGAGATTAGTGGGTATGTTTGGACTTGGTGATCCAGTGGGTCTCTTCAAACCTGGTGATTCTATGATTCTATGATTTCTACATCAGAGACAAATAGAAATCCTTAAAATGAATACTCAGATTTTTAATGTTCCAGCAGACAAGGCTGGAGACTAGTGGCAGAAGCAACATAATTTCTGGCTTGTGTATCTCTGCACCTGTGAAATATCTACCAGTTTCAGGACTTCCACTGTATGTAGTATAGAACTCAGTTTATGTTGCTGTCACCCACTACACCATGCTCTGGATGATATGAACCTGATAAATAATTAGGTAGACAGCACAGATTTAATTTTTATATCTATGATTGACCAGTCTTTTAGAAGTGAATGGCACTTGCCCTCTAATCAATACATATGCATGAACAAAAATACAGATTCTGCAGTCTCTCTCTAAGCTTTTTATTCATTTGTTTTTAGTAGCCAGAAATTTGATTGTGGCCCCACATGAAAATATAAGTCCTTTCCAACTCCTGTATTTGTTTTTTTAATTTCAGCCAAGTTTTTCTTTGCTTATTTCACATTCCTTCAAAGTCTACTTCTTTCCAAATATTGTTGCCTTCTCTGCAGGCCTTCATCAGCATGTTAAACTCAGTGATGGAAGAGAAGAACAAAGAGTCAATGTGCTAAAAGAAGACTTCTTGTGATATATGTTTGAAAGGGATCTTTGAAATCAAAATGAGCTAAAATTGCATGCATGAAACAGCCTGCTTTCCTTAGGTCATCAGCAAGGTGAACTATTCTCATCACAACACAATAAAAATGCCACTGGTTTTATGTAGAGCAATTCTGTAGTACACTCTAACTTGTGGTGAGCAATTTGCCCAAGAATAAAAGGTAAGTGTTAGCACTATTCTTTTTATATGATCAATTCTGTCTGAGGAATTTTACCAGTCAAACTGAGGTAAAGAAGGTGAACGTGAAGAGGAAAACATGGGAAAAGAATAGAAAAAAAATACAGCACAATATGGAGGATAAGGGAGAAATACGTTACAGAAAACACAGGATTGCAGAAAAGAGAAACGAAAAGGAATAATTTTGCTTAATATAAGAAGAACTAAAATAGGTAAAACCTGTCATAAGTGAGCTCTACATGGCATTACAAGATATTAAGGTTCTTTAATAACACCATGCTCTCCCAGTAGTGTCCAGCCCATGATAAAAACGTCTTTAGTTCAGTTTCATGTCCCAAACAGGACCCTGTGGTGGAGGAAGAGGAAAGACGATAAGAGCTATGGCATCACACAATCATGCTGCCCCCATACACTCTCTCAACTCAAGAGGTTTGTTGCTCAAACCCAAGCTGAAGGTAATTTGTATTTAACACCCAGCCAGAGAACATTTCTCCTCCTTGTCTTAGCAAGTTTTGAACATAGGTAAACTAGCTGTGCACATACAACGTTGTGTGACAATAATTTGTTAAGAGAAATAACAGTGAAATGAAGAAGCTTCACTGCCTCTGGGTGTTTGGTTCAGGATTTTGAAAGTATCTCTGATACCAAATTTTGTTTAAAGTATCCGCAAATTCCAGAGTATTCAGTTCCACAACTATTTTTAGGATAAAGAAATGTCTGATTGTGTTTCCTACACTGCTTGTAAAACTAAAACCAGACAAATTCTAGATGTAGCATTAGCTTTTTTTTGTCCCTGTAACACAGTATACATCAATGCAGGCTTTAGGCTTCTAGATCCACATTACTGTAAATTCTGTATTTAATGACACTTGTTACTGTTCTCGTTTTTCAGACCCAGAGGAACACTGCACTAAGACAATTAGAGACACTCACAGTCAGCAGCTTAATTTTTCTAGATGGAATTTTATGAACAGATTCAAATCTTTGACCATTTAATGATGATTGAGTTCTTCATGCTGCTTTCCATTAGTGCAAACAGACCCTCTGAGCAAATTGAGCTTATCTCATTGAGTGTTCACCCTCTCAGGGTAGTGTGCTGCATGCTACTGAAGCTGATCTAATGCAAGCCTTACATCACTTCAGTGTCACGCACTCAGCAGCCATTTCTGGAGATTCATGGATGGCAAAAATGCAACTGATATAGAATACTTCTTGAGAGAGTCTGTCCACTCTATATAAAAAATCTCTCTAAATGAGGTTATTTATTAACTGGAAGTGTTGGGGTCTGATAGCAGCCAGAGAATTGCATTAAAAAGGAGACATACAGAGAGAGAGAGAAAGAGTGTGCAAGGGCTGTGCTCACTTCTGAATTCACCATCTTCATATCTCTACTGCAGCATCTGGCCCTTTGGGACCTTCTCACGTATCTTCTTGCAGGATGAGCAGATCTGTAGAACAGGCAGACTTTCAGCTTGTTCTTACTCAATGTACAGCAAAGTCAGCCAGGAAGACCAAGTATCTGTTGCCAACTCTTAAGACGCCATCTGTGATGCTTTGCTTAAGGCCTAAACTATTAACTGTCCCTTTCACCGAGTTATTTGCACAAGGAAAAGCATGGTTTTCAGAAGCTGGCAAACAAAAGAACCATGAGAAAGGTTTTCATAGAAACTCTTCAAAACCTTGTTTGGTCTTCCTTTAAAAAAATATTCATATGTGATATTGTCTTATTCATATTTTTCACAGCTGCTTCAATTTCTGAGTCACTTTCCCTTTTTATTGAATGAGGATGAGATCCTAGCTGCACTTCCAAAAGATCATTGTTGCAGTAATGCAGCACTGCAGTGTTGAGAAACATCAGGCCAAGGTTCATAATCTGTTCGGAAAGTCTGCAGATCAGCTCTTGCAGAAAAGATATATCTGGCAGATTCTGACTAACAGCCCAGAGTGGTTTGAGTACAGAAAACAAACAATGTTTAAAGCTGTGTTTTAAAAAGATATTTCCTGAATTATATCATTAGTGACTCAATTATGCATTTTATGAGCTGTAACTTGTATGCAATGTGGGTAGAATCCAATGTGAATCAGATTTATAGAAGAGGAACAGGCCTTTGGACAAATACAATTCTACAGCAAAGATACTGCAAATAATGGCTTTTCAGAGTTTCCTTTGAGCTGCCTCAAGTTGTTTGCACTACAGCACCCTTTTTAGCTCAAGGTTTGCATGTAAGAAAAAGAGGAACAGACATTTCTCCTTGTTTAGATTTCTGTCTCTGTTTGCAACCCAACAGGTTTTCTGCTTACAGCCAGGATGATTTTCCTCACACTTTTCATGGTATATTGTGCTCTAAGATATAAATTAGGATCTGTGTGTTTTGCTTATTAGGAAATAGAGCTTACTATTTGATCACCTACAGAACAACTGCAAACAAGGAAGGAACACCATGAATTCAAATGAAAGCTGTGCTCCCTAGATGGTTGGGAATAGTATCAGTCCAAAGATAGCAACCCCTCTCTTTTCCAACTAGATTTAGCTGCATAAACTTCTACTAAATCAATAAGTACCGGAAGAAGAAAATGGACTACTAATTAGAAGGAGCAAATATTTTTCAAAGCAGTGATCTATTTATTTATATGAATTCCCCATCTCCCGCAAGCCACATATTATTGTTACCAAACCGAGATTTTCATACAAGTTGCAGTTTCTAGTTTTGCAGTGCAACGCTGATGAAGAAATGGACTGACGAGTGGAAGCAGGCAAGTTCTGCAAGACCTATTATCATTTTTCTTAATTGCATTCTGATATAAAATTAATTTCAGAGTGTAATGGTTTGATTTTGGACCCTCCTGAATAGCCAGGTTGTGGCTGAGAAAGAACTACATCTCCCACTATTCCATGCGATTTTCTACGTAAACTAGGGTATAAATTACAAGGTCAGACACTCCTCTTGTCTCTCTCTTCTCTTCCGGGGGCCCCGTGAGCAAGTGGTGCTGCTATCACCCTGTTCGTGTGGAGGAGTGGGGCCTTATGGACTCTGAACAGCGCGGAGTGCCGGGGGGTTGCTTAATGAAGTGCTGCTATCTAAAAGGAGAGTGGTGATTTTCTCTTGTTAGCTGTTACTGCTGTTTTGAATTTTTAATTTCCCTTCAGGGCAGGGGGAGGTTCTTTCAGGGTCTCTTATTCTGTCTACATGGTATTCTAGTTACATATAATTGTGTTAATACATGTGTATATAATCGTACAGCTTTGGTCTGCTCATTTTCAGCATTTCAGTCTCTCCTTCTCCCTTCCCTTGGGCTCGTACAGGGGGTGTGGGGGGGAAAGGAATAGAGGGACTGTACTACTGCTGTGGGGTTTGGGGAAGGGTTTCACTCAACCCATCACACAGAGTAACATAAGCCACTGTCTTTGAGATATGTACCTGCACAAATTGTTTCACATCACTAATACCTGAAGCCAATCTCAGCATTAAACCAAGTGTGCAGCCTGTTCGACAGCAGGGACACACACTATCAAAAGTATCATTGCACATTACCCCATGGAGATTTTCTTTTGAGAAAAGAAAGAAATCAGTTTTCAAACTGATTATTACTTATCACTCACTTCTACCTGTGCCATTTGCTTGCAAACAACCAAGTGCACTAAACACCCAAACCCACACACGCAGTGCCAGGCTGAAGTGTGGTGGCACATAGTTAAGGTAAAAGATACAACAGTGATTTAAATCATTGCAAGAAATTTTCTCTCCCTTTACAAAGCAGATGTAACATAAATATAACAAGAAGAATCAACAGTTCTATCTAGGTAAAGGACGTGAACTTTTTATTTCTTTCCAAGGATCCAACCCAGAAATATGCTGAATGGACTATTCTCCAGGTTTTTGTAATTATTTAATACTTCTCTTGAACTGTCATACACATAAAAAGCAAGCTACAATTGGAAATCCTATGTAAGGATTTATAACTCTTCATGAGGACCATCATTCTTTAGGAATTAGAGTCCTCAGTTTCTGTGGAAACAGTTCAGGTGTGCAAACAGCTGTGGTAATGCCATCAACCACATGAATAACATGTTCATGACATTTCCTTGGTGACTTTCAATAATGTGTTATCCAGAGTCACACTATGGAAGAGTTCACTAGATCTAACCTACATTATCTGGGCATTTCAAAACCCAGCAGAACCTCAAGGTGAATGGGATTTATTGGTTTATTTACTTTTTATATTTTTTAAAATATTTTTTTTCCCTTAATTTTACTGTTTTAGCCAAAGTTACTAAGGAAAGTAAAGCCACTGTCAAATTTCATTCCAAAAAATGACAGAAGGAAAAGAGGTCACCAATAGGTGCCTGTAGGCTTTGCAAAAGCAAGGTGAATAGCTAGAGGGAAAAAAAAAAATCCTGTAACTGCCCTGGCAGACAAAAGCCCATAGCAAACCCTGACATAATATTAGATGCTGGACTATCAACATGGNAAACAGCTGTGGTAATGCCATCAACCACATGAATAACATGTTCATGACATTTCCTTGGTGACTTTCAATAATGTGTTATCCAGAGTCACACTATGGAAGAGTTCACTAGATCTAACCTACATTATCTGGGCATTTCAAAACCCAGCAGAACCTCAAGGTGAATGGGATNACCTGAATTGCTTGGAAATTTTCAGTTAAAATTTGCAGTCAATAAGGCAGGCTGTAGATCTTCATAAACACCAGAGAAAAAAACCTTTTTAGATCTTCCAGGACCGCTGTTTATCTAAAATCTAAAAGCCTCTGACCTATTGATTTCATGTTAAGACCATAAGCAGGCTATTGAGAAAATCAGCTAGTTCTAGATTTTTGCTTTGACTCCATCTAATTACCAGGCATTTAGCGTTTTCCACAAGCCTAAGGGAACATTCTGTATTTCTTACCTTTCCCTGGTCTCTGTAAAACACTGTAGTTCTCTTCTGTGGACACAATATTGGCTGGAAGCCCTGAAGTGCAGAACTCCAAAAAGTAACCCAGAAGGCTGAAACTTACATATCCATGTAATTAGTAGCCCTGTTGGAAAGCATTGACCCACTCATTTGCACTTTGACCTCCAANTAAAGCCACTGTCAAATTTCATTCAAAAAAATGACAGAAGGAAAAGTAGTCACCAATAGGTTCCTATAGGCTTTGCAAAAGCAGGGTGAATAGCTAGAGGGGAAAAAAAATCCTGTAACTNTCTGACCTATTGATTTCATGTTAAGACCATAAGCAGGCTATTGAGAAAATCAGCTAGTTCTAGATTTTTGCTTTGACTCCATCTAATTACCAGGCATTTAGCGTTTTCCACAAGCCTAAGGGAACATTCTGTATTTCTTACCTTTCCCTGGTCTCTGTAAAACACTGTAGTTCTCTTCTGTGGACACAATATTGGCTGGAAGCCCTGAAGTGCAGAACTCCAAAAAGTAACCCAGAAGGCTGAAACTTACATATCCATGTAATTAGTAGCCCTGTTGGAAAGCATTGACCCACTCATTTGCACTTTGACCTCCAAATATCCAAGAAAAACTAAGTATACTATCTCTAATTTCCTTCACAGCTGTGATGTTAACCATTAAATTCTCATTTTCTCTACCTTTTATCCTACAGATTATACATTCAAAGAGAGATGAGGAAACTGCAGTTTGTGACAATATGATGACTTTTTTTGGCTGCACATTTTGCAATATAAAGTATTATGCTCTTTCTTTCTCTGCTTGTCTCTTTTTCTATGCTTTTTCCCATCATGAAGTCAATTCATATAGTAATGCTTAGGGCAGAGTGTATCATTGCAGGGCCCAGATGGTTAGCTATTGAAAACTATCCTCCATCTGCTTCCTTGGTAATATCCTTAAGCGGATAAGCTTGCAGCTCTGAAACCATGTTAAGTTTTCCATGCACCTACCATCTATAGCAATACATGCTCCGTGTCTACCTCAATTTTTAATTTAGGAGTAGGAGCAGAGTTACAATGAAGCAAAGCCCTGTGTTATCAAATTCCCTTGGAAACGGGGGAAAAAATTATCCTGAAAAATATAATTCTAACATATGGCCTGAGTTTTATACTTGATTTAAGTCCCCTGAATTTTCACACCATTCTGCATTTCTTGTTTTCTTTTCAAGAACAAAGTTAGATATCTGTTTCCCTTATCAGTGCATCATTATTGCTAGAATATGGACAGTTTCAAACATAAAAATGCTACTGCCTAATGAAAAAACTGATACACAAATCTTTGTCCTCTAAAGAGGTGAAGTAATGTCAAGAATAAAGTGAAATCAGGGGCGAATCTAACTTCCAACTAGGAATTGGAAAGTTTCTCAGTGCAGCTGAGAAAACCTGGATGGCAATATGTGTACAGATGGGATATTTGGACTACAGAGCAGGCAAACTCTAATGGAAAAGAGAAAAATATTTTTTAAGAAGTCCTACAATAGAATCTAAAAAAGCTCTTTTGCTCTTATGTTGCAAATCTCTTCAAGAAGGTATTCCAGCTGCAAAAAGACTGGATCTTTCCCCACACTGAAACAAGGTCTGGATTAGGCTGCCACTTGTACTTGGAGAAAAATATTAAAAGTATTGGAAATTATTTAGAAGGATGCTGTGAGAGGATTTGTTTCTTCAAGAAAGGCAACTCCCTTTATCTACTAGAGTTATTAGCATTAATAATTAGGAATTAGAACTGCTTTGTTCTGCTATGAGAGATGATCACATTAAACCGTCTGTTTGAAAATTGTTTGTAAATTTCTAAAGCCCAAGAACTAGTTTTGTTCATTCTTACACATGAATGCAATAACCCTTTGGAGAACCAGTCTCTTCTAAAGGGCTGCTGTGTTTTTCAGTAACTCTACATTTTCTTTGGACAACGGAGGACTGTAATGTTCTGAAAAATGACTCATTTCTGACAATATTGTGATATTTTTGCTAAAGGAAAAGCAATTGCAATTGTCACTCTTAACTACTAAAGTTTAAATATGTCTGTCTTTATGAAGGTACCTCAAAAGTGTGAAGGGAAGTTGTGAAAGAAGCAGAGCAGCTTCTTTGCTCAGGCACAAAAATAGCTCACACCAGCCCCTTGTGTGACTGTGGTGCTCCACTGCTCCAGGATGGGCACATGCCCCGCAGGCTAATGGAAAAATGGAAAGTATTATCTATCGGCATGAGGACAGATGTGGTCAGTCCCCACAAAAAAGCTTGTCTCCGTCGGTTCTTGATTGTTTCATGCCACCAAGGTGAAGACGAGCAGCCTGACTGCAGCACTGAAACCAGCTGGGAGGCAGGGACTGCTGGTGCCTCCCTCCAGGGTGATATGATTATCTGCAAACAATATCCACAAACATCACTGGTGGCCCTTAGCTGGACTATTTGTAATCCAGAGATGTTTTTGGCTGAGAGAGGATAACTGTGAAGAATCACCATTTCTTGGCCAGCTTGCTGCCTGCTGCTCCCAGCTGCCTTTGGACAGAACAGTGCTGAGCTGGTGAGTTTTGCTGGGCTGTAGTCTGAGCTTCAAGCCAGAGTCAAATGCAAAAGTAGGCCAAACCAAGAGCAGCCAGCAGCAGGACGGAGTCATTGGTTTCAGACTTCGCCCTTTCATGGTGGTGTGGAGTATCCACAATTGATTGGATTTCTTTGTAATTTCCCAAGAAAGTAAGTGAATAACTAATACAATGAAAATTGACATTTGTTACTATTTTGTAACTCTAAATAGAATTTTACAGGATTAAAAAAAAAAATTAAAAAAAACCCCAACAAAAACCAAATCATACTTTTTGATCAGAGCTGTTCTCCCAGCCAAACACCAGAGGAATTGCACAAGGAAGTGCTACTGTTTCTCAAAGGAGGAATGCAATAAAATCATAAACATAAATTGAATAAACTAATAGTAAGAGAGAAAGTTCTTCTAGAATAACAGTCAGGGATTAAAAAAATGACCATAGAAAATAAATATCAGAATGCAAATAAAAATGTAATGATTTCACTGGAGATGACGTGCTAAATCTATATGGCCAGTGTGCTTAGGATGCAGTTTGAACAGACAGCTCAAGGGTAAAGGACTGAATATAACAAAGAAATAAGAAAAAGAAAGGAAATTAAAGAACAAACAGTAAAAAAAGTCTTACATTTCTGCTTCATATCCTTGACCAAAGGAATAAAACAGAAGAGAGAAAGGATTCACTGAGAATAAACAAATTCCTCCAAGCTCTTCACAAAGACCAATTTAAGAAAGACTGAAATAACAAGGAAATATTTATGAGCTTTCTTCAAGGGCAAAGCACATATGGGAGGGGAAATTAAGGTCTTAAAGAAATAACTTGAAATATTTCACTTTACAGAAAGTTAAGTGCCCATTTCCAACTAGGAAGGAGTTTTTCAGAGTCTGATTTTTGTTCCCTTCTTCATTTTTGTTGTATCTATTTGGTTTATGTTTCCAGGTCTACCCCACCTGTAGTGAAGTCAATCAGTTTAATTCCTCTGGTGTGAATTGAGATGGGCTCTTTACTCCACCTCTGGAGTCTGTCACCTCACTCTGAGAGAGAGTTATGATTACTTTATTACTAATTTCTCTCACATACAGTTATTGAAGCCACAAAAAAGCATGTCTCTCTAATTTTTGTATGTTCTTTGCACAATAATGCAGAGCAGAAATGGAAAACTTTTAGCCACATTTCCTTTTTAATGCATCTGTCACCTCAAAGAAAAATAGGAAATTAAGATTTGTAAATATTTCTTACAAATAGCAAGGGAATGGGAGTGATGGCAGATACGCAAAGTGCTTGTGTTAAATATAGCTTCTAAAATGAGTCACTTCTAACAGTACTCTACAGATTGTAAGACCTCAACTGCCTTAAGAAAAGAAAATTCCTATGTGGTAGTACATGTCTTTCTTCACCTTATTCTTGCTGATTGCAAGATGACAGACTTAGGAGCTTTGGAGCCTACAAGGAGATTTACAAGGCATGGAAGGCATCTTAAAGACTTAGCATTTTACTGTTGTTACTCCATAATTTCAAATTTTCACTCTAGACTGAAGTGGATGCTGTGTGATGTCTGGCTGTCCAGCAGAGCTGCTGCATTAGAACTTCACCTATAACATATAACCTGGGATATTAAATCAAATATTTCACTTCAATGTGGACAGCCACCTGAATGGTTGTGAAAGAATATGAAGAGATGCCAAAAGGGGAAAGACTTCAACAGCCTTTTATCTCCTTCTCTGGCCACTAAACCAATATCATTCACTAGTGTCCAGATGTTTTTTCCCTGTGAATTCTTCAGTTTCCCCGAAACGAAATACAATGGGGTTTTCTTTAAAGAGCAAAATGCCATCAATTACATTTCTAATTTTTGCCTCTTTCTGCTTTTGTTTTTTAAGTAGCTGACCAAGTCTATCTGTGCATGGTTGATCTTTCAAGGCTTCTACTTTGTTTGGGTTTCTAGGAAAGTGGAAAAATAATGTGAAAGCTTGAAGGACTGTAGCTTCTGGCATATGCCTCTCTCTCACATTTTGTAAATCTAATGGTGTGTATCATCCTGAGCTATGAGAGATGCGTTAGACTGTCATCTCAACAGTCAAAAATCATGTGGTAGTTTCCTTCAGTCTGGAGCAACTTTGACCACTTTAGCCATATTTCACTAGGACAAACTTGCAGATGATGCAGATGATGTGCCTTTCAGCTCTCAATATTTTATTTGGACAGGAAGATGCTTGTGTAACTGTGCAAGTACAGCAAAGAGCAGTATGACAACACAATGTGAAAACAACTTAATACCATCGTCAGATCACTGCGGCCAAGTCTTGGGGAGCAGAATTGTCAAATATACTACCAAAAGGAAAAAACAAGAAAAATATTTTTAAAGCATATTAATAGTAAATCCACTTACAGATGAGCAGAAGATACATGAGTATCATTGTTGACCTCCTTGCATCTCACTGATGGAGCTAAATAAAGTGCCTTTCCGGCATCTAGTTCTCATGGGATTAAAGCCATTTTATATTTAAATGAAACAGCAGCCTTAAATGATACAAAAAATTTTGGTAAGCAACCTAACAGGTGTCTCCAGTGCTTTGAGACTCGTAATAATACGGCCTCAGCATCTGTTCCTCAGAGCTCTAAATCCAGATTACTTTCAGCCATTTTCCATACGAGGTTTTATGTATTCATAGAGTTCAGACCTTGTGTAGGATACTCTGTCATGATTCATAATGGAACATACACAGAATTTTCAGGCTGAAAACACTGTAGGAGTTCAACATAGATGATATTTTATTAGAAACACAATGCACTGCAAAGTAACAAGACAGACAGAGTAGCCTACTAAGAGATTATTTCCTGTAATTTACTTAGTATCTTTCTATTTTTAAGTCCACACTTCAGCTCCTCACAGCTGCAAGATGTCTTAAATGGAAGAATAAATTAATCCCAAAGACCAGAACACATAGCAATGCATTAGCATAACTTCCTTTGTGTTTCTTAATCCAGATGCGCTATAGAATGGCGAACCCTTTCAAGCACTTTGCAGTGGCTCCATCAGTGAAACTTCTTATCACAGTAGATAAGGCTTCCTCTGTGTTGGGGTTAAAATGCACACCAAGCTAGGATGTGAATTTGTATTATAATGGCTATGTTCTTTACCTCCCTGTGTGGATATTCATGTACATGCTAAGGGCAGATTTGACATCCATTTGTTTTGGCAGCCTGTGCCCTTCTCCCCTCCCTCTCCTCACCACCCAGATTCTTTTGACATCTCCTGTTTAGGCATCCTGGTACGATTGTTTGTGGCACTGTGGGAAGAACTGATCTGGAATTATAATAGCCATTTTTTTTTACTAGGGTATTTTAAAACTGTACCAATCCCTTGAGGTAGTTCAGTGTATGGATGCAAAAACCTGTGCTAGCACAGCTGAGGAGAACGCGAAGGAATAGAAACAGCCAGGTAGCAGCTGCAATCAACTTCTCATCCTGTTAAATAGGCTTAGCAATTGACAGCAAACTATAACCCTCCTCTAACATAAAACTAAAACATTTTGCTTTCTGCTTATTTAGAGATTGGAATTGGCTCACCAGGTGAAACAAGCCCAAATGCTGATGCAAAGGAGAAGGTAGTAGCAGGCAGGGAGGCACAAAGAGCAGAAGGGACATAGAGGGAGTGACATCATCTCTCATAATTTGATTTTCCTCAGCCACAGCTGAAAAATGGACTATTCAGTATTCATTTCAATGGAAGTTATCAATTTGTTAAGAAAGTATCGGTACAGGTGATTCCCTTACATGTTTTGGTGATTCCCTTCTTAAACTCTCAATTCAGGACTACTGACATATTCTGGTTTTCAGAAATCTGATAGGAAGTTGATGTGAGTTCCACTAGCGCTGCTTCTCTTTTGGGGTGCCAGAGACTGACAGAAGTTAAATGATTTTTGCAAGCAGAAAGTTGCTCTATCTTACAGTCTTTTTCTGTTAATAATTCTTAGAATATAGTACAATTTTTGTTTGTTATTTTTGATCAATTGAGAATTGATATATGAACAATCCACAGTTTGCATTGCTATTGCACTGAAACAGTCAGAAATGAGCAAATAAATTTATTTAAATATTTTGTGTAAGAGGGCCATTAACAAAACTGACTTTTTCCACGTCAGTTAGAAAAATAATAAGCATTGTACTTACATCAACATGAAAGCTTTTCTGTTTTCAATTAAAATTACTTTTCAGAAAATTACTGCTTCCTTGAACAAAAAAACCCCCGAAACACTCAGATGCAGAAAGTGAGAAAGAAGTTCTTGAGTTGTCCACAGTTTTTGGACCAAAGTAACAAAACTAGAAATTGCAAAATTGCTAGTGAAACAGTCCTTTCCAGCTTTAATGACATGGCACGGAATGACTCTGGCACTACACAGTGTTTGAAAGGGAGAATACTGCTGGCAGCAGCACAAGAGAATTTCACTGTTGTCAGTTATCAGGAAGCAGATGGCACGTCTTGGCTGAGTGGGTTCCCAGGCATCCTATTTCAGCAACCACTTCAGCGTACCTGACAGCGTAGTCAGATGTGAAACACACTACCTAAACACAGGCTGCAATAACTCCAGTGCAATGAATTCCCAGTCATGGCAAGATTAGCAGGAAACGAGACCATGGGAGCTCTGCCTGTCTTGTACGTGGATTAACTTTAATATTTCCTTGAGTTGGGGTAGTTACTTGTGAAAGCTTTAGTGTTACAGACCATTTATTTCTACTGCCATTATTTAGCATTAAAATGACAGATTTTATTATCACTGTTATTATTAGCATTCTAATAGTGAAAAAACTGGTGCAGGAAAATAATGAAAATTGTTTTCATCTGTCATGTCAGCTTAATAACTCCCATCTCATGAGAGAAAAAGAGACAATGTACAGGAAAAAAAAGCATCAGATGCCTTTTGTTATGTACATCATGACCCTATTACCTGGATGTCTTTAGGATATCTCTCGGTGGAGAACTACTTTGACAGTCATTCAGAGCTTGTGATAGAAATTGCTACCAGTCAGTTCAAGTGGTACCAGGCACAGGCATGAGATATTTGTCACTCCTATATGTTGAGTCTGGTTTAAAAAGGAAAATTTATTAATGTAGCAGCTGAGATCCCTGTGGACCTAAGACCTCTCAGAGACAAATCTGAAGCTCTGGATGTGTCTGGGATGCCCTTGTGATGGGCATGACAATAGCACATAGAAAGAAGAGCAGTAAGGGTCACTCCTGGGAGGCTTGCTGGGCTTGGAGCTTAAAAAACCCCATGGAATCCAGTCCCCTGCTGCTTTGAAAATGCCAGCATATATTCACTTGACACTTTAAACATTGTAAAAATATTGGCTCACCTACCAACATATATGATGTGACACAGTCGGGAAGGGAACTTCAATGTTTTTCAACACCAGTCCAGTGTCCATAGCACAAAGCACCCATCCTTATTCTGTTAGTCTGAAACAAAAAGTTATTCAGCATGTTGTTTTACTCAGTAGGCATCTGGTTAATATAGGCAACACTAAGAGGTGCAGAGTTATCAGAAAAGCGAGTTCCCTGTATGGGCATTATGTATCACATTAAACTCTGAGAGTAACTGTCCAAAATACTGCAGTCAAGGGTAAAAAAGTCCACAGAACTCAGTCCATAACTCCAGAAAATAACAGTCTACATAAATTTAAAATGGATAGATTCTCCTTGTCAATAAGCATATGTTACCTCTCATGAGTCTAGCACAAATCATGCATGCAAACTCGAAGATAGAGAGATCTCATAGCACTTATATGCATACAAAAGGAGACTTTGGGGAGCTGTTTAAAATAAATAAGGCGTAAACTGATATGCTTATGTAGAATCCAGACATCTGAGTATTTAATAAAGCCCTGGCATCCCAATCATTTGCACTAAAATGTCACTTTCTTTTATTCACCATATAGCAACTGAAAGAGTGATATCGAACAGGCTTAGGCCATGAGCTTACAGAATCACAATATCACAGAATCATTTAGTTTGGAAAAGACCTCTAAGATCATCAAGTCCAACTACAAGCCTAACATTGCCAAACATTCAGTTTCTCCGCTGAAAAGCAAGCAGTAAGTATAGAAAACACTTGTATATCAATTAAAAACCTCAGTAGATAGTCAGTAAATCACTTTTCTGCAGACATTTATCACTGCATTTCATCTAAAACTGTTAATTCACTTTTGTCTCTGTTGTCACAGTGAGACTACAGGTACAAAATGGGAATATGTGCAAACACAGATAATTGCCATGGGACAATTAAATCACCCTGGTAGTACCATCTCAAAAGGCACATCACTGTTATATGTTGCACATGCATATCATAACTGTTGATTTTAGGAATAGTAGCGGGTACCCTGCTGAATGGAAAGTGAAAGAAAGAAATATACTGCAAACTGAACCTGAAGCAGAAACCTCTACTGCATTTCATCAGTCTGACACCTAAACCAACACCAGTCTGTAACAAAAAAAGATATATATGCTCACAGTTAAATCTTCTTACTAGGCTGATCTAAGGGAGATTGAGACAAAGAGACAAGAATACCAAGAGTTCACAGGCTAATTTTACAGGCTGCAGTCACTGTAACAGTCTTATTAGGCAAGGTTGCACAGCAAAGAGAAAGGCAATAAATCTATATGAGATTTCTTGCCCAGAAGAAACTACTGCCATGGAACAGAAGTGCATGAATAGGGTCCTAGGGAAAAATCATGCTGACTGATACATCTCTCACTATGCATTCAATTAAAATGAAATTTATACAAAGAACAAGTCTCAACTATTAATGTGGCTGGCCATCTGCCCACGCCTACTTCAAACAGCCGTTAACTCTATGAACCCAGATGATGGGCAAAAGTACACAAGATTAAAACTAGTTGCCTTGAGCCTTTTTTTTTTCTTTCAAAACTGCTGTAGATGATTTATTATTATTACTGAATGGGTATTTGCCATCTATTTTGAAATTAAAAATCTCTTGGAGGCTCTACAGACCCCTCCATTACATTACCAGCATGTGCAGGTCACAAACATACAGTTGATAAAAGATTTGGGTGCTATTAGTCAAAAATTCTATTTTCTTCCCAAATTTAAAAAAAAAACCTTCAAGTGTGTAATTTGAATTATCCTTAAATTCCCCAGTATATTTAAGCTCCATGCTAATAGGATAGAAAAGTATTAAAGCATAAGGTTTAATCCCAGTGCTCTTACACTTTGGTCTCTCAGTGGCAGCCAGGACTTGGAGCAAGAGAGAAGTGATAAGCTCAAACTCCGTTATTGAGTGGTGAGGAAGGACAAAGATCTGTGGGAACATTTTACAGAGAAGAGGGCCTGAATGCTGTGGGACTGATTGATGCTGGGCAGTTCTGGCAAGGCCTTGAAACAGAGATGTAAAGGATAAACAAAGGCCAGTTCGGTTAGGAGAAAACACAGCCTTCTGATAAGCAAAGGCCAGCTGCAAAGATGCTTTGGTGGGCATGAGTATCAGCTGAAAGAAAAACAATTAAATAGAACTATCAACATAGTTAACTTTGGTGTAACTTAGTTCCTTAGCATGTGCAGAAGTTTAGCTAATAATACGTTAGTAATAGCTTTATGGACAGTTACCTTTAACCAATAATACATCATATTGATCTCTGCATCTGATTCCGTGATCTCCCGTCAACAAAGATCTTCGACAGAAAGAGTCACAACTGAGATTTCAGGGCAACGTTCTCCATTCCATTGTTCCAATTTCACTTTTGTATAATGTCTTCAGTTTCTACAGGGTTAGTTTAAGTAGGAACAAGATCTCACCTCTTGTTGTAACGTGGCTAAACAGGGGAGATAAACTGCTTCTGTGTGCGTCATATCCTAGGGCTAAGCTCAGTCTTCCGTGAAGCCAATGACAGAAATGAAGGGTAAATGATGCCTAGGCAAAACTAGCAGAAAACTGAATCTGAAGAGGAGAAAATGGGTGGGCAGGTTGACACAACTAAGCCATATTTAAATTCAGTATCCTAAGCCCTTCTCTAAAGAATGTATGTGTCCTTCTGATTACCCCATTGGAATGTTGTGATAATCCTTGTAGGGATAAAGTGTGTTGTACCTTCATGTTAGGAAATAATATATACAAAAAGAGTTCTTAAAACTCCTAAGTGTTCTGATCCTGTGTGTGAGACATGTCAATAAAATAACCACAAACATGTTTGCATACAAACAACTATTCCATAGGTAGAATAAAAAATGGATTTTAAAAAGGTTACAGAAACTTTTTTTTCTGGCAGTTTATACTCCTGTGAGTATTAATGCCCTTTCCCAGGTTTCCAGCAATACAAACATTATGTGAGGGACTTTGTGTGGTTGAGAGGTGAAACTTACAGCATGACAGGCTGAGGGGCACATTTCTTGCTTTGGATGCTGGCTCCAGCCTTCTTTTGTCGTTACCTGGTGGGGATTCTCCATAAACAAATGTATGCAGCTATTATTCTCCGCAAAATAGATCAGCTCCTCTCCTTGAGATGACTTTGTAACTGGCCTAAGGGGTCAGAATTGTAAAACTTGTGTAACATGGGTATTTCCCACAAGGCAGCTGTAGATCAATCAGACAGCACATCTAAGGGGCTGCTAATTGAGAGGACAAATCTTTGTCTGGGATTAATTAGTATATCTCAGCCTGCAACAACTCTGATCCCATCAGCAGGGAACACAAACATGTATACGCCTTATGATTTTATTTGGACAGCTTTGTTCCTTACAGTATTTGTAAATCTTGGATAATTAGGATAAACCACTTTTACCTGATAGAACTTGTTAAATCTTAGATAATTAGAAGGAATGAACACAGAACCACTTTTTGGTAGGCTGCTGGTTCCAATTGTACCCTATATGTACTTTTTTTCCATTACGTTAAATGTGATCAAATAAAAGTTCATGATGATGGATTGGATTATACCCCTTCAAAAAAGAAGACAACAGGTCTTCAAAGCCTGAAGGATTTAAACACAATCCATACTACCCAGCTTTTAACAGATGTATATGCCACAACTCACTCTAATTCAAAATATAAGCTTAAAAGAAACACAAGTAAGGAAGAACTCTATTGAAGGACTTTTCTAACTTTATCAGAATAAAATCTGGCCAATGCTTTCTCCAGTTTATTTTGAAATTTTGTACATCTCTCTTTTCCTCAAAGGAAAGACTTTAGTGTTTGGTTTTCTAACAAAAAGCAGCTGAAGTGCTGTGTAAAGAAACCCGCCCACATCAAGAGTCAAGGAAAATAAACTGTATTAAAGAACAGATTGTGAATGCACTTTTTCAAGGTCTGTTTGCAAATAACCATTTACAAATGTGTTTTAAAATTAATAAAGTAATGTAACTCCTTTTTCCAGCTTCCTTATCCTTCAATAAAGAATTTAAAAACTAAGGAGAAAAGACAAATAACAGGCAGCACAGCCACAATACTAAAAATGAAACATATATGTCTTCTCTTCACATCTAAAACAAAGGTTAAAATGAGTAGCCCTAGTCTTCAAAAAGGATTAATTCCACCACTGGAATGCCAGCAAACTTCAAAAGATTTGAGCAAGTTAATAACAAATTAAGAAATTGGAAGACACTAGCCACAATTAAGTGTGAGTAGCAGCGTGGAAGGGACACTTCCTTTAAGTTGATGTTTGCTCATTAAATAGACATTAGAGTAAAAATCCTTTCAAAAATACACACTCCAGCAATGGTTCTGTGGCCCAGGGGAATTTCAGGGTCTGGGTGCCAGAAGTATTTCTTGGCTCCTGAGGGCCAGCAGTGAATTTGCTCCATGGATTATGTATGAAACACAACTGCAGAATTGCAGTGACTCCCATAGATCCCTAAACTGCCCTCTAAGTTTCAACTCTGTCTCAGGAATTTTAAAGTATAAAACATAAGAGATTGATTATGAAATATGAAAGGGAAATTGTGAATCTACCTGTGCAGCTAAGTACCATAGTAAGGAAATGGGAAGCTCCAGAAGAATTAAATTCGTCCAGACTGCTGCCTCCTGTCTGTAGGGGCAGGGAGAAACTGAAGTATTGCTAGGAAAGAGGACTTGTGCTGGGTTCACCAGGGGAATAACCGAGTAACTGAGAAGTTGCTATGATTTGATCTCTGCTCTGCTTCTGGGGAAAAGAAAATACACGCTGCCCTTTACTCACAGCTAAATGCAGACTGCCTATCAATGCAGCGCCCTGGGAGAATGATCCGGATGCAGACTAATGAGTAGGAAATGTGAAGTCTAGGCTTTCACAAGACTATTGACATAAATACCTAAACAAATAACACCTTATACAAAGGTAATTAATAGATAAGGGAATGCTGTAAGTGAACATATTAATCCTCTGCCCAATGTAATCAAATATAAAGGATGTGTGTGGGTGTATTGTACACGTGTGTGGGTAGGTGGGTGATGGAGATGATGGATGTGCATGGAAATGCATCTAAGCATTCACACATATCCAAAATCCAGGGTTGTTTTGCCCTCTTTTTACCAGCTGTACAGTTGAACAACCACGTATTCAGCAAAATCAATGCAACAAGCTGGGAATTCTGAGTAAAGATTACCCACGGAAGCATAAAGGCTTGCTGCCTGACCAGGCAAAACACAAAATATAAGTAAGAAATGCCTAGAGAAGCATTAGAGGCTTCCCAAAAAAAGCATCAACAGGAGAGGACAAATGAGAAAAAAATATAAAAGCTGTGTGCTGTTAAAATTCCTATCAGTAACACAAACAGAAGGAAGAAAGTTTTTATGATGAAGGTGCTGAAACACTGAAACAGGATGCCCACAGAGGTGGAAAAAGCCCCATTTTCTTATGACAAGACTTAAGAAGCTTGAAAACGATAACCTGCTGAAGGTGGCCTGAAGATTTGTGAATGGCACAAACCCACTGTGGCCTCAGCAGGACATCACACACCTCTTTCCCCTGATCCACTGCTTCAGTTATGAAATATTATTTTCTCCTGGCATATTGTGAGTAAAATGTAATCTAGTGAGGGCTAGGACTTAAAACTCTTGTTAAATTTCTGAATGGCATAGTATAAGTGCAGAAGTCATCTTTATTCACAGAAATATATAAGCTATATGGGCTTTCATTGAAAATCTTTGAGTCAGTTACAAAGAGGTAAATGTCACCATTACCAGTAAATTAACCTTGATCCTTTGTTATTATTATTGATATAGATCATTACATAGATATAGATGGCATTGGTTATATCGTAAACATCCACTACTAATCAAGAGATAAGGTTGATAAGAGGATGGGAGAATCAAAATTAGTGTTAATTAACCCTTCAGAACAGCTACTGCCTTGACAGGATGAAAGCATCTTAGATTGTGTGGTATTTTTCCCAAACAAAACTTGAGTCCAGAGCCCACAGCACCGAGCTTCAACACATCATTCACTGCCTTGCTAGCAAAGCCAAGAGTTCAGAGATACAACATGTATGAGAATAATAACAACTGTCAACAAACATAATCTATAAAAATGTGTTAAATCTAATGTAGTGAAGGAGCATTGTATTGTATGAGAAGAATGCAGAGATGTTAACAACAAGTGACAAAAAGATGTAAGTTTGGGAGACAGGGAGACCTCCAATAGATCTAACATGTAGTTCCACATACCAATCTTACTTGCAATCATAGATTACAGTCAGAGGGGTTCAATCCCTTACAGATACAGATACACATAGTAACATTGAAAGTTTATGATGAAGGTGCGGGAGGATGATTTTCTACTTGAGAAATGCACTACAAATAGCTTGAAGAGCTCTGCAGTAAATTCCTATTTCTATTGTTGGCTCCCTGTGTGTGTCACTGAATACTGCTCTAACACTTTGACTGTTCTTTATGTGTATTAGATGCTTTTGTATTTGTGCTTTTTTAAAGATGTATATTAGACTATCTTAGTGCTTATACACAAAATCTCACAAAAGTGGGCCTTACCTTTATTTAAGAACACAGATCTATTAACAAATACATAGAAAAATACTCTGACTTTAAATAACATCTGTTTTATAGTCTTCTGTCTATATTTTCCATTCGCTTCAAATGTCACTTAAAATGAAAATGAAACACTAACAAGGCCACCCAAAAAGATCACACTGTTCTGCTGCTGGGATTAGCCAGTCAATTTTTGTATCTATGTAACATTCAGACACTTCAATGCAGCTTATATCTTCTTCCTGAATTTCACATTTGCAGATGGACAATCTGGATTTTGTCAGAGAAACTAAGAGATGAACAAATGAGAAATGTTAAAAACTCCAGCAAACTAAGTATATATTTATCCAACTAAACTGTAGAAGTGTTTACATTTGCCTTTGAATTACATGAAATGGGACAAGATTCCCCCATTATTCAAACATTTAAGTTGTTCTTGTATTCTCCTTTTTAAAGAAATTCTATATTTGAGCTTAGCTGTTTTTCCCAGTGGAAGTTTCTTTAAGACTAATACATTTTTTGTGAGAAGTTTAAATCCCAATGAACTGAAATCTGACATTTTCTGATTAAAACCTTTCCCCTAACCTCTGAACTATCTCTACGTATAGCCTCATGATGCTTAGGCAACTACTGCCTCAGGCCCTTTGGTTTAATCATATACGTTTTCATCAAACCCTAATGTCCCTTGTGGGTTTGTGCAATTTAAGAGATGTAGCTAAAACATTTACTGTGTATTTCCGTTCACAGATTTATACATTCTTTTTCTCCTTGTTCCTGACGTATTTTGACATTCAGAGAATTACAGTTTAACACAAACCCTTCAAACTGGAGAATCTCAGCAAGAAAAGACCTAAAGTGAAAACATTACACTTGGGGGCCAGTAGGCAGAATCAATGCAGCTGCTATTTAGTCATTCAAGTTAAATAAGGGCCCAATACTTACCTCTGTGACAATTTTCTAAATGCCAGAGTTCACAACCATGATTTAAAGGATCAAAGACTAGATTATTCATGTATTATCTTTTTGTTTTAAAGTAGCACTTCAAAGTGAAGATCAAAATCCTATTGAGTGATGTTCTGCAAGACTTGTCATTTTACAGCTGTCACACAAATGCCTTCCTAGGAAAGAGATTTCTCCAGCTCTACATTTTTTCTCCTTTGCTATTAGTCAAGTGTGATGAAAACTAAAGTCATTTGTACAGTCCAATATGCTCAGTTGATCAACTGATATTGTTTTGTCTTTGTTACTAACTCAGGGCTTTACTCAGCAATAAATTAGCTGTATGATTCAAGCTCCTAGAGCTGTTAAAGAGTCTTGAACATTGCAACCATGCTATCTTCATCACAGCTTTAATCTATAAATCTGAAGAGATAGGAAGCTCATACTAAGAACGATTTCAGAGCCATAACCCAAGCTCATGCCTCGAAACATGTCTTCTGCCGCCATGTGGATGGTTGACATTGCAGGCAGGCAGTTTTCTAGCTAATAGTTATATCACAAGCACTTAAGGAAGCATACAGAAGAGGATCTACTAGCCTCTTATTTTCTTTTATCCATTAGTACTTGCCACTTCCCTACTTTGGCAGCACAGTTGGATGATGGAGTTCAGAGGCAGGTTTGCGCAGAGACTACTAATAAGGAATGGATGTATCAGGAAAATAGAATGGAATGTTCTCACCCAGTAGACTAAAACAGCAGTCAAAATCAAATAACTAGGGAGGAATAAAGAAAACCAACAGCAAAACTTTCCTAATACAGTCCCTCAGGAAAGCTGCAGTCATCATCTAAAGGATACTGCCCAACAACCTTCTCCCTGTTTCAACCAGGGTACTTGTGTTTAATTATGGGCTTGGGAACCCCTTCTACAGATTTTCTCCCACCCTCACCCCTATCTTCTCTTCAAGGCCCTTTGAAATCAGAAGAATAATGCTCTGGGCTTTTCCAACTAGGCATCTCAAACTAAGCAAGCTGTGCACCATGCTTTGAGTTCAGGGCAGTTTTTCAGGACTGTTATTTGTATCTACTGGAAGAAAACAGAATATACTGTAACATACAGTGATGGAAATTTCTCAGATTACACCCAAATTTCTTTGGAAAAATGTGGAACAAAGAATGCAGTATGTTAAGAGTCTCATGCAGAGCAGACTGTAGGTGTCTTTCACCAGATCAGCTATTGATATTTCATCAATGAAGTTTTCAGGCCTACTGAAACTTGAAAAAAGAAAAGAAAAAAAGAGGTCAAGAAAAAAAGGAATGCAATGCTTTTTTTTTTTTTTTTTTTTAATTGTATACTTGCTTACTTATAAATAAAGCTGAGATCAAGGAGGAAGTCAGACACACTACTCCTGAAAATCTAAAGCCAGAATAAAACTTCTCCTATGCTTGCTGCTCATGTAGCTAGAGGCACTGGGTAAATTGTATCATCCCAATGAGTGTGATCACCTGATGTATTGGGAAGATCACAGGGCACTATATAGAGAGCAATCCTGCTGCTCATTGCTTTACTAAAGGAACGGCAAGGCCAACAGCTGTAGTTTCCTCAATATAGAAGTGAATACAATGTCATTTTTTCTAGTCTGCAGTCTTGAAAGCTGAAATCAAAATGTAATCAAACTCTCAGGATGTCCCAGTCACACATGACAAAGTGCAGTAATGATTCTAGTGTACCCTTCAATACACTAGTTATTCAGTGTACTTCCACCTCTCCTCTGTCCAGAGAGTTTCCTACCTAGTCCCAGCAAAAGGACACTTGGTCTGTGTACCTCTTGACACATTGGAACAAATTATGCTTTTCTGGCACAACAGTGATCTGCTCTTTCCTCAGTCCTTGCAGATGTAGCACTTCACATCTCCCCAAAATGTTCTATTCTATGTTAGTCTGCTGTCCAGCCTGTCTGCAAACATCAGCGTCTGTCTTACAGCAAAACTGTGCCATCCTTATAACTGATGCCTGATCCCACTCTGAATAATTATTTCTCCCCCAGCATATTCATTGGGCACTGGAACAGGCTGCCCAGGGAGGTGGTTGAGTCACCTTCCCTGGAGGTGTTTAAGGTATGGGTGGACGCGGTGCTGAAGGGCATCATTTAGTGTTTGTTAGGAATGGCTGGACTTGATGATCCAATGGGTCGTTTCCAACCTGGTGATTCTATGATTCTATATTATCACTCCATTGCAAGAGGGAAGGCACTGGGGGAAATCTTTTACATGGGCAGGGGCACCATGCGGTTGCAATGCTTTGGGAACACTACTCAGGAGCTCCATGAGCTGCCACACTGGGCTTATTTTATTCCCTGTTCACCTTTTTTTCTATTTGCACCACAACCATTTCTGCTCAAGTCACAGGAAAACTGGCCCTTCCTTGCTTTACATCCTCTCTTGTCAGTGATTACTTGTGGCTTAGTCATTCCTGTAGAGATAAAATTAGAATTGTGCGGCTCTTGGGAGCTGTGTCTATCTAACAGGAAACATTTAAGAAATTGCTCAAAAGCAACAGTAATATGAAATAATTCATTTTGAGAGTTGATGAAAACATGCTGTATTTAAAAACCTTAAGCAAAATTTTCCAGCTATCTTCCCTATTATTTCCCTACGAAGAGGAAAATCAGTCTTTTTCTCCATTTCTCTTCTGCTATGCTGTTCTACTGACTGCAACAAAAATTATTTACCTTTTTTACAATAGCATAGTGCCTCATTTCTTAAAATTCAAGGATAACTCCCACACCTTATTTTCAAAGCTACTGAAGAAAAGCATTTCTTCCAACTGTATATCTTTTTTTGCTAATTAATCACAAATGTTGAGTTGAATCACCTTGCTTGAAAGAAACCCTTTAATTACTGCTAAAAGTCATGTTTTGTTCATTTCTGAATTGCCTGGACTTGGCTTTAAAGCTTTGCAGGGTAAAATGGCAAAATAAGTATTTCTAGACACAGTCAGGTGTGGGACATGGCACAGCAAAGGTGGCAAGGATACCTAAGATTTTTGAACTGAAGTTAATCCTTTGATTTAATTATCTTTATTAAAACACTAGGCTATTCTTTTATGCCTAGCTCCATTATTGGGATTGTGCATGCATAACAATAGTACATGTAATTTATAACAGCAGATACTTAAAGAATTTTAGAAACATACAAGCATTAGGAAAAAAGCTAAAATCTAAGTAATTTTTTTTTTTCAAAAACCCTTTTGCTGTTTTTTGATGGTTCTTGCTGGTTTTTGCTGGTTTCTAACTATTAAGAAAAATAAATGACAACTGATCAGTACTTCATATTTGATACAGGACAAGATGAAGACTATTCAGTTGCAAGAAGAAAAACAAAAAAATTGTGTTAGGAAAAAAAAATGTGTGCCTGCTTAAGTAAAATTAATTTTGTTTAAAGTATTCAAAATTTCACTGCACATTTTGTAAAATATTGTTAAAATATTTTCATATTCCTTGAAATGTTTTGTACTTCCGAGTCATTTCCATTATCACTCTGTCTTCATGGTCGTAGACAGGAACGTGAATCAGAATAAGCCATAGTGGAAATTGCCTACATTATGTTTATATTCACCTCTGCTCTAGTTGTGGCTATGATACTTTTGAATAAGATTTTCCACCCAGGGGGTTAGTGGAGTTTGACTAGTTGACTTTAAGAGTGCATTTAGTTAACGTTTCCTTGGTTCACTCCCATGGATAAGCTCTATTTCTGTACCCTTCGCCTGTTAGACAACTTCCTTTGCAATATTATGCATTATTAAGTAGTTAGTATAAAATCTTCTTAAAATTATAATGATATCAAGGAAATATAGTGGTTACTGTGAAGTTTTTAACTTCTGGGGGAACCGGGATGCTTAATTAGTTAAAGTTTCTAAACTCCAGGTGAAAGAGATTAGTAAATTCAAAGTTATAATTTCTGTCTTTTTCAAAATATTTTATCTCTATTAATGCCAAATAAAAATCAGCAGAGTTATAGTGCTCAAATTGAAGCCACATTTCTTTTTTCCTTTTTTCTTTTCAGTAAACCACAATGGCACTTTGTTGCAATCAGAGCTATTCAGCCAAGCATTCATACACCAGTAAACCTAGACACACATGAAATGAAAAAAGAAAACTGAAAGAATTGTTTCAGTTCCTATCTTTCAAGGACATTATACACAGAGCAAATAGTACATGAAACCATGAAAAACACACATTTGCCTTTCACTTTTTCAGTACACAGTTAAAATAGATTTACACACTTCACTTATTGTCCAGCTGAGCCATACTAAGAACTTTCCCCCTTTTCAATAAGAACCTCTTCTGCTTGAAAAATACCGATTACTGAGGAACAGAGCATAACTAAACAGTTATCCTTCCTTTACTCAATTGCTGTGTATTTCTCTTTTCTTTCTTTTTCCCCCCCTGAGAAAGACATCATACAAAACTATCACAGGTTTAGCAGCTGCAGGAGAAAAAAGTAAACAAGGTCACATTTCTCTCTGTAGAGAAGCCTTTTCCATGGAGTTCTTCAGGGAATAAGTGACACCTTTTAGTTACCACTGTATATTAGTAAGAATTGTTTTATTGATATCTTCCTCATATACAGTATATTAAGTTCCACTCAAGAACTAAATTCACCTGCAGAGAGTACATTAGTAATAGCTCTTCTGCTATGATGGAGTTTAGGATGAAGAGAACTGCACTGTAATCAAACGTGGTCCAAAATTCAGATCACAATTGTTACTAAACTACATAAACAAATCTTGGCTGATGTTGCTGGAGTGAATTCCAGTTTCCAATGCTGTACAAGGAAATCAGAAACAGGAATTCACAGGAAAATATCATTCCTAATACCACAGACATCAAAATAGCTTTCTAAAATGATAACCTAACACTGTGATTTCAGTGTGAAGAAATTAATATGAAATTAGTGTAGAGTACTTCAACTTCAAACACATTTGGCAACTGAAAATTCTACCTGAATGTGACTACAAAGGAACAGAAATGGTACATGTCTGGTACCAAAACAGGTCAAGAACAACTGTCAGGCTACCCAGACTTAAGACCAGACTTATTTATGCTGTTTAAATTCAGAATAACACTACTCACTTTACTTTCACATTGCTGTGGATTACATTATCTCATTACATTGATCTAGCATCCATTGAGCTTTTCAAACTTGAATGTTCTACAATGGAAAGAAACTCTTTTCTGTTACTTACCAGAAAAAGAAGAAATTGAATATTAAGGGAGAACTTATACATCCAGATAGCCTTTCTGACTGTGTGAATTAATCTGATAAAATAAACATATACATGGATGCCACTTCAAATTTTGATTCAGAAGGGATGTTTTGGTTTTTAGATGAGTCCCTATGTCACATTGTATTATCAAGTGGCACAACCCCACGCTCCTAATTCACAAAACTCAGTCTCCTTGTTCAAAACTAAAAGTGGCATAAACGCATTTCTAATTTAAGCTGGTTGCTGGCAATTCCTAAAATGGCTTTCCTGGAGAATAATGAGATAGACCAGTGGGGTAGGAAACATGATAAGTGACTGCATAATAGATAGTTGTTCTATTCCTGGCAGGAGACAACAATACCAGAGAACCCTGTCAAGCAATGTCTTTTATGGCAAGTCATAAATTAAAAGAGATCTTTATTGTGAAAGATTCTGTCACTACAAGGAGGAAGAACAGTATAATGCCACATTTATTTCCAGAATTGCACATCAGGGCCAAAATCTCTCCTAATGTATATTATGTCAATCCATTCATCTCAGCTGAGTTTTACCCATTTTTATCAGCAGAATAGAAGTCGTAAGCTGCTTCTGTTTTAATTTAATTGAAATATTGATTCTTCAAAATTGTTACATTAAATATCATTTTAGTTTCCAGTGTCTCCCTGTAAAAGACAATTTGGCATAAAAAGCTGAGTCTGTGCATAAGTCAGTGGGACTAGACAAGAGGATAGGTATTAGAGAGATGAAAAAAATGTAATTTGAATTTATAAGGCCAGAGAAGTATTTATCTTCCAGTGTAATTGCCTCAGATGATCAGCAGAAATTACAACGATCAATTACAGCCAACACAAAAAGAAATCTAGCAATAGCTCCAAAATAAAACATTATTTATTTTACTGATCTGTCTCTTTCACTACCAATAACTTAAGAGGAATCAAAATCTACATCAGGATTGATTTAAGTGGAAATAGCAGCAAGTTTCCAATGCATCTTCTTTAGAATTCTAGAGATGTCTATCAGGACAACCAGATTTTTAGTCGCTTTTACAGAGTGTGACCAATGTTATGCAATGACTAACAGTGCTTGTTGGTTCCCTGTGCAGCCCAGACCCACACTCCAGGAAAAATATGTCCCAAGCATACTTTATGTATTTTTTTCCTATTTGTCTTGTCAGAATCTCTGTTTATTTCCTCTCTAATTGCTTTCATTCAAAACCATATTCATATAGATACACATAAATCTTCATGTGTATAAATATACGTGCATATACAAGATCCAACACAGAAAAATCCATGAGACTGTGCCTGTAACTCTTTTTACTTAAGAAATTAGGAAAACCAACTATGATCACCTTCAAAATAATTCTTTCTGAGTTGACACACAGCTATATATAATGGTGGCAACATTTAATTCTGCAGATCATTCCCTGAAAAGTTGTTGAGGACCTCTGTCATCTTTACTTTCGCATCTTCTGCTGACAAAAAAATGGGTTCCTTTGAGCACCAGCTTGATATTTAGGAAGAAGCAGCAAGGTCTGGTGAACAGGGTGGGTGCTTAAGCACAGTGATGTTGTTATTATCTAAAAACTGCTTCACAAAGCTTTGTGGGCTGGCACACACCAACAGTTTCTGACTGAGAGTAAGAAGATATCTATATTTAAAGAGACATCCACTCATACTGAGACAAGCAATTAAGCTAAGCCTTATCTCACTGTGACAGAATATGTTCTATAACCACCTCTTTGTCTCTCCCTTCCTGCTCTTAGCTTCCTAGCTACAGCATTACCTCTGTAGATCTACGCATATTCAGGAGGAGAGGGGAACTGAAAAAACATTCGGTCCACTCAGGTCTGAATTCCACTGCATAGTCTGCTCTTGTTATTTTACTCTGTTCCAGGTACCGTTCGATCTCTCAAGTCTTTTCCTTTCAGCCTGACCTATGCCCTAGGCTGTGTTTGTGTTTACTACTTTATACTCTTCCACTGCACTGGCCAGTCATATGAACTGTAAATGAAGTTTGTATCACCACCAGTGTTCACCATTCTTTAACTCAACACCAAGGACAGGTGTATCAGGAGTACACCTGTATTCAATCTAAATTATTGGAAAAAGAGATCCTAGAAGATGTTGCAAATAATTTTTGCATCTTGAAAAATCAGTTTTGTGAGGTGGGAAGAATGCAAAAAAGTGTGGGCAACATTTCTCATTAAATCATCAGGTACATCTACATGGAAGCATGCAAATGTGTGTGTTCCATTGTATTGAACTGACTGGGCAAGGATCTCTGGAAACTGTAAGTATCTTAGCAAGGTTTGCATCAGAAATAATATACGTTGCCTTTCAACTGTGTTAAAGACTGGCAAGAATTAGAACTGGCTTGTACTTAACAATTTCAGACCACATTGTAAACCCATATCTGCACATACACACACACACATAT
>WAAB01023915.1:11241-27077 GCA_013389865.1 Piaya cayana | reverse complement strand
CAGGGTTTGTACACAGAGGGAAGTACTTTCTTTATAATTAAAGACTTAAGTACCTCCGTATATAACATTTCAGAGGAAAAGAAATATTTTTTGTCATATTGGCTGATATTGTTCTGGTTAGAATTGGTGAATTTTTGAATTAGCTAAAATGAAAATAAAATTTAACATGGTACTTTCAGAATCCTTCATGTATGTAGCAGTTAATAAGAAAGTTTGCTTTCCGTCTTGTACCATAGACCTGATCTTTGTGAATTTCAGAATTCACATTAAGGAAATTTCCTTTCCTTGTAGACCCAACATTCTAACAAATGATACGCATTGAACTTCTTTCTTTTTCCCCTTTTCCCCACTATCTTTTTTCTCTTTTAAAATATTTTTCCTTTTTTCTCCTTTTTTTCCTTCTTGTATTCTTTCTTTTCTTTTTTTATGTTTCTTTTTTCCTCTTTTTTTTTCTATTATTTATCCTTTTTCTCTCCTTTTTGTTTATTTTGTTCTTTTAGTGAGGCCATGGGATTCATGGGAGTGTTTTAGAGAACATCTAGAAAGGAATGGCTCTGTAGAATTAATTTTTTTGTATCTTTGAGGGGTTTTTAGCTTGCTTGGTCACAAAGCTGTTAAAGTATCTGTAGATTATATATATGTTGCCTATTATTTTCTTAGCTTAAATTTATATGTTGCTTTTGCAGCTATAAACAGAAAAAATAATTATGAACTATCTGTGGTGTTACCATTTTGTTCTGATGCATATTATATTCACGGACCTGGAAACAAATGGCAGAAATACTTTGAGATAGGTTTGATTCGAAATATGTTGGGGGGAGAAAAAAGAGATAAACCCTTGTGGTTTAGCACAAGTTCCTTCTACAGATGTTATTACCTGTTCCACATATCTCATATGATACATGGCCTTCTGTTTGTTTTGTCTTTGGCTAAACATGAGGAAAAAATAATTCTGGGGTCCAATAGCTGGCTTCTGTGTATGTTCTGATGTTTTCCAAAGAAAGGACACAAGGACTGAGTAGAAAATAAATGACCATTACTTTCAGCATTGTACAAGTAACATCTGAAGAGCATCTAGCAACCTACTAGCAAATGAAGTCTAAGAACATATAAAACCATATGTCTACATGACTGCCTTCCTGACAAAAGAACGCAGAATAAAAGCAAGTTGAATCAAAACAAAATGTTCCTTGGATTGCCTGAAAAAATTACTTCATTTTTTATTTATTTACCATCATGCTACTTTTTACAAAGCTTAAGGCAATATTCTTAGTTTAGCTACTAAGTTTATTAGCTGGATAAAGACTTTGCTTTGTTGAAACCACACAGGCTGATTAAAGTCTTTGATCTCCCTCTTTGAGATAGCATTCAGTGATTTATAGTACAAACGGAGGGGTGCATGTGTATCAGCCTTTGTACACAATTTCTGTTTTTCAATTGAATGGACTCAATTCAGGACTTGTATCTCACAAGATCAGTGAAGACAGATTTCTCTCATTTCTGAATGCAAAAATATTTGTACTTCCTCCTTGAATCCCAGACTGGATGATTTCAGTGGTGGAAAATGTGCCAGAGATAGTTGAAAAAACTGAAATTTTTAATCAAGTGAGGAAGTAGAGATTTTTTGTTCTTACCATTTTTCATATTTTTTGGCAATGATTTCACACAGCTTCATGAATATTTTAGATCTGTAGCCCAGATTCTGTTCCTTTTTAGTCCTATATTTGTACTTAAAAAAAAATATTTACTACATGTACAAATTTGAAGCACAACAAAAAACTTATGAAAGCAAAGGTTACAGCCATAGAGGATTCTACTATTGGGAACTAAATAGGAAAGAATATGAAACAGTGTCTGGCAGTATTGTGTTTATTAGAATGCCATTGATTGATAGGTTTCATGACACAGGGCTCTAAGCATATTAAAAAGAGTGATGAAGGACTGGAAAATATGGAATGTAACCAAATAAATTGAAGCCCTTTCAGAGAAAGACTTAGAACATGCAGATAACAAACTTCACAAGCTTGTTCAGTTTTGACACTGATGTAATATCTAATAAAACTCATTGCAAGTTAGTATTATACTTGCTGAGCTTTCAGATTCACACATAAGTATAACACTCCCATAATTATTAGATTTCCAGGATTATGTGAAATATCTGAACCTGCTGTATCTAATCTGCAAGGTAGCCTTTCCTGCCTTACAGTATTCTGAAGGTAAACTAAAGAGAAGACCATGTACTAGAAAAAAATATTAAAAGTAGTATACACTGAAAACCACAATATGTAGTTCGTAAGGTGGAAAAAAAGGAATCCTCCAAAGACATAGGTGCACTCTGAAGGCTGTCTCCTCTCCCATATCCTCAAATATAGAATTAAGAAAAGTTTTCTTACTCCGATACTAATCTGTAAATTACCTTTCATCCTTCAGTTACTCCATAACAATAAAGACAGGGAATTAAATATACAGTCATGATATAAAAAGGACTACAAATGTTTGAACTAGAATGAAGACAGGCTTATATGTAAGAACATAGCATCAATTTGAATAAATTGGCATTTAAGTTTGTTTTCAGTTTCTCATTTCACTTTTTTTTCCACTGAGTTTAAATATTTAATCCTCTACGAGCAAACGACTCAACAGACAAAGTCATTCATGGTAGTATGCAGTATTCTTAGTGAAACAACCAACAAGTAGTTCTTAAGAAAATAAATCACAAAAGTGTATGGAGAATCAGGCTGGCACAGTTTACTATTTATAATAATGTCTTTAAAGGAAAAACTCCTTTTTTTAAATTAAAGCCCAGTATGTTTCTCTGTTTTTTTATTATTATGGTTCCTTGTACTCCAAATGAGAGATTTGAAAATGTTTGAATAGTAGACGTTTGTATGAGTTTGAAGAGTTCGATGAAACTGAAAATTTCTTGAAAAACATGTAAATTAAATGCATTTTATATTTTTTACATTAAACTTTAGGTTATTTAAGTGTGAATCTTCATTTTTGTTATTATGATATTCTCATTTTATCATGCGAAGTATATATAAACAGCATTTTATCAGTTGATGTGGTAAAAATCTACTGAATCCTCCTCAACAAGTCCTAACATAGTTTGTCCTACAATTCAAAACCTGTCTGTCACACATTTGTGTGCCTCAAGATAATGACAATGGCTATGCATTTTTGAAGAGTATAATAAATGCTCAAACACATGTTCAGAGACAAAATGCAGTTAGTGTGAAATTTACTGATTATGAAAATGCTTTACTAGATAATGGCAAAATGGAAATAGTAGTCATTATCAAAGATACTTGGCAAACCTCTCAAATTTGCATGTAAAAAACTTCTGATCCTATTCTCCCTTGCTAAAGTTTGAGTATATTGTCCTGGCTGAAACAAAGCTTTTTGTGAGAAAATGAGAAAAACCCTGAGCATCTGAAACAACACAAAAGCTGAAAATGCATAATGTTTTCATCAGGCAAGGTAGCAAACCTTTCTTACTTTATTATTAATCTTCCCTGGATATCATTTACTTGATAACATGTGTAAGATCCATTGATTCTCAGAGGATCTCACCTGCATGGATAAACCAGACAAGCTTTCCCTAAATTGATTTTTGAAATGTAACAAAATAAAATGTAATACAAAACATTTGAAAAATCAAGTTAGGTAGATATTCTACTAACCCTAAGAAATGCTTTTTTAAAAGAGGATCTTCTGGAGAAAAAAAATAGCAGCCAAAACATTGATATCAAACTTGGGTAATCTGAGCAATAAGAGCTCAAAATGCAAACAAATATATGAGAGATCTCCCAGTTTCATAGGCGGTTTGTGGAATATCTTATGGCTTATGTTGACTATTGTGTTTGAGCTGACTCCATCAAGTAGTGGAAATCCAAAACAAAAAGAAGTGTGAAACGATATGGAAAAAATAAGTGTTGATGATTCTGATTTTTTCATTCTGTTCCACTGGGACTTGGAAACAGTTGTGTTCTTAAAATAATTAAAATCATGGTTATAAAAAAAAAATCTGAGTTCCAGAGTGCTGGAATCACTGACCCGTGGTTTTGGTTATTGAAATAGATTACCTATGTGCCAAACCGGCAGTGGCATTTTCGGCTTGAGAAATGACTTACTGCAATTGTCAGGTTTTTATTATTCTCATTGTTTAATTAGACTTAAGTGAAATCCAATTTCTATTTAAGCCCTGTGAACTAGATCTTCAACTGGCATAAATTAGAATAGTTCCACTGACTTTTCTGGAGCTGTGCCAATATATCATCATGAAAATCCACAAAACTGGTGCCATTGTCATTTTGATGTTCTACAATGCTGTACAGCACAAACTTTGAGTAAACTTTTAACTGTTTATTAGAACAAGTGCTTGAAATGACAACAGTAAGTAAAGTTTGTAAAAATGGAGGCAAAATACTATGAAGTTTCTGACAACTAGGAGGTTTAATCAAATTTGTAATAGAACTAAGAAACAGTGATTTACTTAGGCAGCTTGTTTTCCAATATTTTCTTCCCAAGGAAGAATAAGGCTTATTTTCCACTCATTTGCCTGCTTCTGAAAATGCTTAAATCCAAAGCATTTGAATGACTAAGAGTTTTGGTGACTGAAAAAGTTAGTTGTTTATAGTGAAACAATATTATTGTCACAGGAGATCCCTGGACCAGGATTTGATTTTTGATGAGAATTCATCAGAAATTTCACTAAAAGAAGAAAACTCTATAAAGAAGCAGCACATTGTTACACTTGGCTGTGTCATACAGATGTCACAGTTCTACCAGCAAAACCTGGGCCTGCACCTTTGGTGTGTGTTTTGTAGTCAGAAACTGGCGTGTGTTTGTTGTTCACAGACCAATGTAACTACATTGTCATTTTACTTATCATGATATACCTCGTGTGTACATCAAAGATCTTCATTGGCAGAGCTATACAAGTATGACTGTGGCAGTGGAAGATTTCTTGCATAAACAAGGTAATATGAGGTTTATATCAATCCAGATATTTTCACACACACAGAAACAGGTTCACATCAACATTTGAAGATCAATGACATGATCTTTTTTTAAAATTAATCATCTTCAAATTCTGGTATATTTTTAAAAATGTCACATTTTATTTTTAAACTGAACATCATATTTGATGCAGATCCTGCAATTACATCCACATTAAAATGTAAAGATATCTGGTAGAGGTAGAACAAAGCTTCATTTCTTCCTGCTGCAGACTGTCATTACTACTGTAATGACAAAAAGCCCGTGGAATTTGGCCATAGGTAGGAAAAGAGCTATTACCTTGCCTTTTGACATTATAAAGGATAACAGATAAAACCACCTAGACTCCTTTACTCACACTCTTGGTGTCTAAATTCTTTATCCTATGATTGATTCCATTGTTAAAGACAAGTCTGTTAAAAATAGGGATTGTTACAAGAAAATATAAGAAATAAAGTAAAAATTTCTATAAACTGAATGTTAATATGCTTATCCTGGTTATGCTAAACAACTTCTTGGATATTTGTTTTTAAAATGTGATGTACTCTTATTAAAAACTGTAAAATGAACAGTAAGATCATGTTTAATTGTGAATGTTCTTTCTTTAAATTGCAAAGAGTATTTGATTACATAGAAAATATTTTTCTTTGAAGTGTATCAGAATTACAGTTGTTGGAGATAATATTACCTTAATTCTTTGAATCATGCAATATGGCTTAATTTTAATTTCTTATGGCGATCTATTTTTAAAGTGTAGGAAGCTGAAAGTTTAGTTTCTTATAAATTTCACCAAATTATTCATTGTCCTCCATCATTCATTTAAATAAAAAATAGTAGTATATTTTTCACATCTTTATAATGCAAGATTTTCTAAATTACCTATAGAAATCCAGTGACTGGTTTTGTACAGGTACACTCCAGTGTCCACACAGTTCTTGTCAGGACACTTAAAGTATTCCATTTCATATAGGTCATATTTTGTATAAAGCTGAGGGATCATGAGGATCAAGCTCTCTTCTTCAATGTCTAGTGTTCAGTGAGGACCTCAGCCAACCATCTGCTCTTTATCCATACGTTTTCAATGTCTACTCCTGAATCCAGCTCCTGAATCCAGCTCCTGTCTGCCAATGAGTCCAACCTGGGATTTTCCCCATTCCTGCCATGCAGTGTCAGTGGTGATGCACGGTCATCAGGGAGTTCAATTTTTTGTATTTCTATATATTTAACTATTTCTTTCTTAATATTATAATTATTTGCTTCTTTTGTCATTACTATTTCATCAAAGATGTTTTCATTTTAGTTTCTAACCCCCAGTTCTCTCTCTACCCTTTCCATCTTCCTTAAGGGATGTGGGGGAGGAACAAGGATCACAACTGTGCATGTTTAGTGGCTGACCAAGCCATAGGTTGACGTGGTTTCCAGTATTTTATCAGTTTCTGAAGTGTGTGAATATGCCCTTTCTTACACCATTTTCTTTAGTCGGCAAAGGGAAAGATAACAAAGTATATTTGAAAATAGTACTCCAGTTAGCAATCTTTATTTTCACCAGTAGCATAACTTTTTTAAAATGTGAGTTCTAGAACAGAGAGTAAAGCTATAACCTTGCTTATTTTAAAAACAAAAATGATCTTAATGAATGGAAAAATGCAGTATTCACTTAAAATAAAACACTAAACAGAGAGAGGTTATGATCATATTGGCTGCTACTCTCCAGATCAAATGGGGCTCTCTGCACCAGGGAAGACAGAGGAAAGACAGTGAGGAAAGTGAACGCACTATGCTGGAAAAATGAGAGGGTAGGATGGGCGTGCTGAGAGAGAAAGAAACAGCAAGCATAGAGAGCAGGTGGAAAACTCCTGTGTAGGGGCAAAGTAATGTCAACAGGAAGGCCCCGAATTAGAGGGGTCAGAGCGAATTGCACACATCAGGGCAAGTATGTAGACACTGCTCAATGTGGAAGTTGGTGACAGTTGCTGCACTATTAAGTGAGACAAGAATGTCTGAGAGCACAATGGTCAGGGAGTAGATTTGGATCAAATACAGCTGAAAAATGCGTTTAAACAGTTTAAAACAATTTTGATGAAAAGCATGTGTATTTCAGGAAAGCCTAGCAGCACTGGTTCTCAGACTCAAAGGGTCCTAGCTCAACTTACCCAACATGTATGTCAGTTGCCAAGAAAATACTGTCATGCCTGGCAGAGAAGTTTCTGATGGAGCTCTGCGTGGGTTTACTGGGGGGTTTTGCAGAAGTGGACTCTAGACTTCTAGAGATTATTTTGATGAATATGATAGAAATTCCCTCTTTATTAAAGAATTCCAATGGGCAGTGCTAGTCTGTAATATGCTAAGCAGGAAATAGCTAAAATTTTGAGGAAATTGGCTGCTTGTGTTTCTATCTCTTTGGGATTTTTAAAGGTTCGTTTTCAGGCTTTGAATTTATGCCTTGAAAATCTAAATCTTAACATTTATTCCTCAAGAAGCCACCTCAATCTTTTTGTGGATTTTGAGCTTACAATTCCATTTAGGTTTGTTATATTTAATAGACAAAAAGAATAATTTTGCTTAAGATAACCTATAAGATAACTATAGACTCTGTCATCTTTTTTTTTTTTTAAGTCTTTCTGATACATGTCTGGATGTGTGTTTGTAGGTATTTATAAATACATGTAACAACTGTTTCACACTGGACCAAAGTTATATTTAGCTTAGGATCCTACTCTTGTTAGTAGCAAATGCCTAGAGACATCATGTTTGGAACAGAACTTTCACAGCTAGGTAGTGATCATAGAAATAAAATCCAACCCCTTATTCTGATAACTTTTTTTAAATGCCACCTTCATGTGGGCTGCTGAAACTTGTTCATGTTTGACAGGCAAGATGTGCTCAGGAGAGATGCTGTGTGCAAAAGGTGGTGAAACAGAAATGAGGTATTGTGATCTGCTTTCAGTGCAAACTCAGCACTCATTGAAGAAAATTTAAAAAATCCTTTAACTTTTAGCTTTGACTTTTTAAAGTCAAAGTTGCAACAGATGGCCTAAGGTCTAAAGATGAACATGCAAAGTCAGTAATCTGCTGACTATCTTTTTGTTCTCCATCATCTGCTAAATACAGAGAGGAATGATGTATACTGAGAAAAAACCTGTTTATCTACATGCTACAGTCATTATTTGAACTTCTCCATTATGTTGATATTTTACTTAGCATAAACTGAAAATGTCTTTTTAAAAGGTTTATTTTTTTCCCCATTGTTTCAAGAGCCATAAAGCAAAAGTAGGATTTTGAGAATGCTTACCCTTTAAAATTACTATTGTCATGTCAAGTGAATACTGCATTTTTATCTATTTTTTATATTGCTTCTGTTTTAAAAATAAATAGGGATACACCTTTGCTATCTGTTACATAGTTCACATTTTAAACAAATTTTATTATTGGTATAAATGAAGTAATAATATTGGAGTATAACATTTATTTTTACTTGACTTGCACCTCTCTGTTAAAAGATTATATTGATTTCTGATATACAATAGCACAATAACTACTTTGAGAAATGTATTGGCACTAGGCAAAATAGGTGTAATACCAACTTGGGTCACTGATTATAGCAGTGACATGTGAGTAAACTATGGTGAAATTATTCTCTGGAAGATGTTTTAAGAATAAAGCTATATAGCTCTTTATGTATCCCTCAATTGATTTATGCTTCCCTAGAAGGAATGAAAAAAAAAATCTACCTGAATAATTTGGTTTATATTAAATTCTGGCAGAAAAGAAGACAAAAGAGACTGAAGGGAAAGCACACACAAGGACAAAAAACCAGAGCAGATCAATTTGGCAGCAAAGCTAATACCCAATTATGTGTTTTTCAAAACTGCAACTTGCCAAACTGAACTTAGCCTTTCATCACCTCTGTTGATGTCTTTCTGTTTTCATATTAAGTTACACAAGTTATGATATTTCAGTGGTTCTTCTTGCTTCAACCATCCACTGATATTATTCTGTTAGCAGAATATAGCTAATTGTTCCTGTTATATTTCTGATTATATAACTTGATGGACAGTGGAATGTATTACATATGGTCATTGCTTATTTTGTTTCTGAAAGAAGTAGGAATATGTTGAGGAATCCCATCACTTTCTGTTAAAGCTTTTCAGAGTGTAATCTCTCTTTCCATTACTAAATTATTAAAATATCATTATGTGCATATAAATTATAAAGCTTCCCCATTCCAAATACCTCCATTGTGAAGAATTTCTGGTATTTTGAAAATATTTACTTGAAGAATTTCTGGCACCTTGGGGATAATTGTTTGAATTTTTCACATATTTAACAAATTATAGGTTCAGTTTGTCTGAAGGCCTCCTTCATTTAAGGCTGATATTTTTGACCAAAATTATTTTCAAGAATTCTAATTTGTCTAATGAAATGTTTTTCAAGAAAGGGTTACATTTGATGAAGGATATATCTTTGTTTCTTTTGATACAAAAGAGACAATGATAGAATTGAGAACAGCAAATAACCAGACTGTGACTGTAACATCTTATAAAACTCAGATCACTTCCAATCAGACCAAACCTGAAATTTTACATTAAGTTCCCAAGTATAAAATTGCAGATTCATATAGGTCAGACATGCAGTACAGAATTTTCTAATATAGAAGTGTCAGTAACTGTGATTTCTGATTGATATAGTCCTGAGGTCAGATCCCTGGAATAAACACAGTAATTATCTTCTTAAAGTGTGATTTTTCTTAAAAGCAGTATTTCATCAGAGATAACAGAAGAGGGAAATAGACTATCACTTCAGTAGTTCAGCATCTCTCAAGAATACAAGTTTTACTGTCTGTAGATAAACTTGGATCAGAGTATGTAACCAGTGCCTTTTTTAAAGGCAATCTCAAACATTTTCACCCATAAATAAACTATTTTAGAGATTTACCTTGTGGAACTGTGCTTCCAAATGAATGGTGAATGTGTGGCAGAGCTTATGTAGATTTACATAATAAGCAGGTTTTCATAATTTTGGCAATGTTTTCCAGTTCTGTGTCTTTCCTCCCCTTTGATTTGTCCTGGTGGTGATTGGCTTTTGATCTTACAGGAGTGTATTTTCCTCTTTTTTTTTTTGTTTTTCCTTTCCCCCAGTGGGAGTGGTGAGGTAGAAAAAGATTGGTTTCTGTTTTCTAAGAAGAGTAATTTAGGAATAGCAGGCTTGATGATCACTTTCCCAAAACATAAAGTGGAACTTTGTAAAGTGAACAGCAGTAGATTCTGCAAGCCTATTCATAATTATCAGAGTTGCATTGTTTTTCCTCCATCAATTTTTTGAATTTTCTAAAGAAATTAATGTACATCATATACCTGATAGCTGCAAGCACCATCTCTCACCATTCCTTACACTGGCAGTTTTGGTGGAGTGCAGGACCTGAGAAGTATAACTGACATACTTGATGACCTCTAGTTACATGACATTTGGTAGATCAAATGAGTTGACACAATGGAAAAAATGAAAAAAAATATTTGATGTTTCTATATGTACTCCAGAGTTTACACACTAGCATAGTTTTACCAATACAAAGACAGTAAAACACTTGTGTCCTGGCCTCTCTGGAAAATTAACAGTCTTTTATTTGATGCACTACGTTTCTAGCTAGCTACCATGTCAGCTTGCTGATGAGCCCTGCCTTTAGACTTTTCTTGTAATGTCTTTTCTTGTTTCAGTCCCATGACTAAACTAAATAAGATTGTAAAGATAACTTCCCTTATGCCTTGCTTGGACTGAAAACTCACCTTGTGTACTTTGTATATGAGTTGATGAAAGAAAGAAGAAATATGCTTACTCATTAATGTTAAGCCTAGTGTCAAAGTGTGTACTGAATTGACTCAACTAGTTGAAAATGTTCTAATATCCTTTAGTAATGCCCAGACTCATATGTCTCGTAGATATGTACTGACAAGCACACAGGAATTTCGCCTGTAGTATTGATGTCCGTCAGACTTGGAGAACCTGTTCTTATGTCAGTGCCATATATTCCTGCTCCTTTGAGTCACCTTTAATGTATGAACTATAGGAGTCTTCCAAAAACAACTGGGGCTAGTGGCATGTTCTTCACATTACATGACTATCCAAGCAGGGCAATGTGCTTGCCTTTCAGGCCTAGCAAGTTTGTCATGTTTTTAAAAAAGAAGTCTTGCAATCTGTATTTACTGTAAATATCCTAACTGCTGATTAAGGTTATTGTGGAAGAAAATAATATTCCTGTTGCTACTGTGTCATATGATTTTCTTGATGCTGGGTAACTGCATGGTGAAGAGGATCTTAACCTAATAANGGGTATGAAAAATGTTAATGCATTCACATTAGTGGTTGATTCACCTTCCCTGGAGGTGTTTAAGGCATGGGTGGACGAGGTACTAAGGGGCATGGTTTAGTGTTTGATAGGAATAGTTGGACTCGATGATCCAGTGGGTCTCTTCCAACCTGGTGATTCTATGTTTCTATGTTTCTATGTTTTAGGTTCTGCAACAAACCTCTTCTCCTTGTGTTCTCACTACACTACATATATATATGCATATAGAATCCACTGTTTGATGAATAGATTTCTTAAAACATATCCTTTACTGATTTTTAACTTATTTTAATAATCTTTGAAATCCTCTTCTTTCTTTTGCTGCAATGTTAAGTAAAAACACTTCACCCTTATTCCCAGCTTGTTTTTTGTGCATACTTGGCAGTAGCTTGTCTACACTGTTTCACCTATAATGGGTACTCAGATTTCCACTTGCTTTTAATGTCATTTTTTTTCTTTTGATTCACATGGTAACAAGGAATTTTAATTCTTGAACTATATGCAGACTAATCAGGGATCGATATAGCATATATTTCAGGTAATACAAAACCCACACAAATGCTGATTTTTTTTCTCATAACCTTAGTTATATTAACTTAAGATTTTTTTCATCTCTCCTCAGAACATCTCTACATGATCTAAATTAATTTCTCTGAGGTCATCATCTCTCTTTGCCTTCTCTAAACTGTGTAACAATAGATATGGTGGAACAGTTGAAGTCAGGTCAGTTGAAAATGTTACTGCTACTGCTACCGTTTTGTTCTAAAGATCATGTAAAAGGGTCAATGCAATTTAGATTCAGAACGGGTTCTGTTGTGGATCTTTTTTGTTAGTAGGAGCAGTTGCAACAGAATGTTTTATATGATATCACCTTGCCCTGACAATTTTCAGGTGTTGTATTTTAACTGTGGAGATATTAAAAAATGTGAATATGAAAAGATCAGCTTTAGAGCAGAAAAGGGTCTACTTTTAGTTTGTACGACTGTAGAGTTTGTTCCATTAGATGCAAGACTGCAGTGCAGTGTTATTAAGCCACATGATAGCAACTAAGTGATCTGTGGTTCCACCCTAAGAAGAATCCACAATATTGCCAAATAGATATGTTTCATGTAAATCTCCACAAAATAAATGGATGGATTGAAACAAGCAACATCATTGTCTGCAAATTAAAACAGAAAGGACATTTAGTGATAGAAAAGCTCTAATGGAAAGAGATTTCAACAAGGAATGAAGTCAAGGAAAGTGTGCTGGTCATTTTCTGAGATACTTCTTTTCTTGTCTCAAAATTTCTGTCAAAGATTTATTTCTAAGTGTGATAGTTAGTTGGCCTTGGCCAGATGACAGACATTTGCTTAGCCACCCTTTCACTCCCCATCCTTTCCAGAAGAGGGGGAGAAAATAAGTAAACACTAGTGGGTCAATGTAAAAGCAGGGATATTGCTTACTAACTAGCACAATGGGCAAAACAAGCTCAGTTCAGAGAATATGAATTTTAATTTATTTCCAGTTAGCATAGATTTAGATGGTGAGAAACAAAGACAAAAATTAGAACATTTTCCACCTCACTGCAGCCTCAACTTCCCTCTTTCATTCCTGAGTCCCGTAACTCTCCTCCACACTCTCCTAAAGAGTGTAGGGATACAGGGAATGGGGTGCTGTAGTAAGCCCATACCGGCTTCTCTCCAGGAGCACTGCCCTCACAAGCTGATCTCCTGCCCCAGAGCTGACTCTCTCCCCATGGGCTGCAGCTCCCTCAAAGAGATCTCCAGCTGCTCTGCTACCGGCTCTCCAGGAAAATCTCCATGCCCCCTCACCAGCTATCCCCCCAGGGATGACAGGCTCTTTCTCACACTTTTTTCCTCACTCATTGCTTCCAGGCAGCATTTTGCCCTTCCTCAGCTGCGCTTCCCATGAGATGCCAACCTCTGGCTGCAGGCCTGGGCTGCGCTGTGCCTGCTGGAGGGGCAACCTGGGCCTCGCATTGCAGAGACCACAGAGGCAGCAGAGCCAAATTGACCCCGGTGCAATAAAAAACAGTAGATGAACTTATATAATTAATAATGATAAAGAAATTTTGAAATACAATTTTGTATATCTTCCCTTTTCTTCTCCATTTGTACTCTTAAAACAGTCTATGTGTTTACAAAGCTCCTATTGTTAACTGAAATTTAAACAGCCATTTACTAGTCAGCTATCAAGAGTAAAAGATAAGAAGTAAGAAAAATATAATTAAGTTAAAAATTGTTTTTAATTTCCATTAGGGCTGGTAAAGCATTTACAGTTATTCCTCAGAAAATGCTCATCTGACATATTTTTCACAGCAAATGTTACTGAAATTTTTTGACAGTACATTATGTAGTATGAATTTGAAATCTGTATTATCATAATGTTACTTTACTTTTACATTCCTGAAATAATGGCTTCTGACTTATAAGATCTTTTGAGTTTGGACTAAAAAAAATTTTGTAAGAAAAATTCTGAGTTTTACTTGCCTCTTGCTTTTTCTGCCATTCTCTGGGTAAATCAGAACAGCAGATGCAGGTTCACAAAGGTTTTGCATGTCCTGATCTCATTGCAGTCAAATGATGCAGCTTAGCAGCAATCTTTCTGACCTCCTGCAATGTTATTAATAGAAGAAAATGGGATCAATAAATTTGATACCCACACGTAATCCCATGCCATTAACCCTTGTATTCTGTGTAAAATGAGGGGTTTTTTTCTGTATTAGCTTCTGTATGCTGTGTGCAAAGCCAGTAGGTTGGAGAATTCCTTATAGCTACAGCACTGATCTCACAAATTTGTTGTACTCACAACATACATGCTAGTTATATTGAGTTGGTAGAATATGGAAATGCTGATTTGCTCCTTTATATTTCATTCAGATATTATAACTGATAGGTCACCTAACTTGCAGAATTCTCAGTTTTTAAAAGGCATTCCTTTTCTTACTATGTTTTGTTAGATACCTTATATTAGGCACCAAATAAATTAATAGACAAATTAAAAGTAGAAATGCAATTGATCCTACTCATTTAGACACATAACTACTTGACATGAATACTGATTAACAGCACCACTTTATTAGTCATTTTTCTTAGCACTTCTGTGAAGAAATAGTGATATAAAGAGTCTTGATATAATTGTAGAATATTATAACATTAAAAGCCTTCTGAAAAAAAATATTTTGCAGAGGTGATCTACAAGGCTGTAGAGAAAATCTTACTGATATACCTATATATAAACAGAGATGGACATGAAGTTAACTCTAACAGTAACCAGGTTTTAGAGAAAGTAATTTTCTCATCTTAAACTTTACATTTGGGAGCAGCACTTATAGTGGATTTTGGCAAAGATTCAGAAACAGTACTTTTGTCTAGAATTCTGTTCATAAATACAGAGAGACCATGACCATTTCTCTTTATGGAGAAGAGACACACAACTGTCTTTGCAGTACTCCTGCAATGCATGTGGAAAACAGATGTCTAAATATTAGAGATTATGACGTAAAGCAAATCCATGCATTCCAGTGCAATATTATAAATAAAATCATGAAAGTGGCAGGAAAGAAAAAACTATAATAAAGGATCTTCAAAGGTAGGATTGGCTTCTGTTATAAGAATCTGTTTTTAAGTAGGGTGTCATATTGGCTTACCAGGAAATTTTGATAACAGCAGCAAAACTGGAAAATTCATTACATTTTTTTCAACTAGCCATGATATTGCTGAAGTGTCAGGAACACTGTGCACTTCAAAGGGACCAAGAACTGGTGTTATATTAAAAAGTAATTTTTTTAGAAGTTGAAGTGCATATCAACTCTCAGTTGCTTCCATTTGGGAAAACTGTATCTTTCTGCCTTTTTATGGTTATTGATTTCTCCCAATACTTTAGACTAGTTAATAAGATTACTCGTTTTGTCCCTTTGCCTGTTCCACAGTATACCTGTGCTACTGAGCTATTATAAGTCTTGCAAACCCATTTCAGGTACAGAAAATTCAAGTGCTAGCTTCTCCTTATAGTTGATAAACCTTTGCAAACTACATTCTAAAAGAAGAATTAAAAGCAAAAGAAGAGAATGTGGACCAAGGGTCTGGGAGGTCTGCCAGGTCTTACAACTGCTGCTACACAGCCAAGGTCTATTGCCACATTGTGGTCAGCATATATTAAAGGTATAGCCACAATGCCATGAAATGAATCCTGTAACTCAAGCTACAGTTAATCCTTGTAACTCATTTGCATTCATTGGGTAAATTTATACTTGCAGACTAAAGATGTATGAACTGTTTTCATAGAATCATAGAATCATAGAATCACCAGGTTGGAAAAGACCCATTGGATCATCGAGTCCAACCATTCCCATCAAACACTAAACCATGTCCCTCAGGACCTCGTCTACTCATGCCTTAAACACCCCCAGGGAAGGCGAATCAACCACCTCCCTGGGCAGCATATTCCAGTGCCTAATGACCCTTTCCGTAAAAAACTTCTTCCTAAT
>WAAB01023915.1:0-11106 GCA_013389865.1 Piaya cayana | reverse complement strand
CCACCTGGGCACACTGCTGGCTCATGTTCAGTTGGTTGTCAACCAACACCCCCAGGTCCCTCTCCTCCAGGCAGCTTTCTAGACAGTCTTCTCCCAGTCTGTAGCTCTGCTTGGGGTTGTTGTGCCCCAAGTGCAGGACCCGGCATTTGGTCGTTTTAAACCTCATGCCGTTAGACTCAGTCCAGTGGTCCAGCCTGTTCAGATCCCTTTGTAGAGCCTCCCTACCCTCCAGCAGATCAACACTTCCACCCAACTTAGTGTCATCTGCAAACTTTGTAGGGGTACACTCAATGTATGTTTTTTATGACACTACTGCCCATGCCCACATAATAATGCTCAGCTTCCAAAACAGTATGGTTATGCAAGCTGTTCATTGAAAATACTTCCTGTCTGCCAAATGATGGCTCAGAGTTACTAGGGAGAATGCTAGTTGGCAAAAAAATCATGCAAGGGTTTGTTCTCACAATAAGTATAAGTAAGAAGATATTAATTGATGATTATCAGCCTGTCTGGATGATTTTTTTTGTAGAGATTTAGTAAGCTTAAATGATGTTTGGCTTAGTAGATTTTAGGAATTTATGTAATAAGAAACATATACTTTACGTTAGACAAAGCCAACTTCAAAGGGACTAGGTTCCTAGGTATCACTTTTAAGCAGAACTCCTGACCTGCTCAGCTCAGCTGCAATTTAACAGATGAAATGACCAGCTGAGTCACTTAGGTACTCAAATTCTAGCTCTAAGCAAATTGAATACTACCAAATTTGTCAGTGACAGTACTGAATTCATCCACATAAAACCACATCAAAACTCTTGCTTTGACTTTCCTATACTGTTCTTACTGTGGGAAAGTCTGAATTCCAAAGGGAATACACTGTCAACTAGGTCATGTATTCATTTTCATTCCTCTTATGGATTAAGAAATATGTGTTTATTTTATACAAAATTGAATTGCTTCAGTAACGAGAGATTATAATAGCCCACTAGCTCTCACATACTTATGACCAATGAAAATACAAGAAGACAGGAGAAGGATTTTAGAACAAACATCACATTTCATTTGGGTTTAAGTACTGGCACATTAGGTCTTAAATTGGACTGGTGAAAGAGCATCACTGTTGCTTTCTTCAGGATATTTGTTTTCTTGAGCTAGGATAGATATAATTTTAACACAAATCTCAAACAGATGTTTAAGACTTGTATTCTGCATGTATGAAAATAGGGTGATTGACAGAGGTTGTGACTTAGTTCAGGTGACTTTGCAGTCCATGTACTGGGTTTTCTGAATCCTATTCTCTGACTCCCAGGTGTTTTCACACATTTTGTAGAGAATCTAGATACCTGAGTTTGGGGTTGATTTTCCAGTATAATGGATCAGTTACAAGTTAGGTATCACAATATCAAATATAATTCCAATTATATTGATTTAATTCTAGATCACTGAAACAAATTTCAACCATTAAAAGTGTAACTTAGTGTAAATTATTAATGTATTTTATGTCTGAGAGGCCCATTTTTATAAAATGGCTTGCAAACTTCTAATATGTACTAGAATATCAGTGACTTTATTAATACAAAATGTAAAGAAAGCAGATGGTAGAATTATTATGAGAGGGACATAACCTTAATACTTAGATAATAACCACTCAAGATTTGGGTGCTTACTAAAAAGTTGAATGGAAGTAGAAGATCATACATACTGCTGATACAATTTTATTTATTGCATCCATTTTTAATGTGGAGTGACAATTTTCAGTCTCATAAGTTGTCCTTGTAATCACGGTACACACAGGGGCATGTACATATATTACAAATGCAATAAACAATATAGAAATAGTGAACTTATATATGTTCATGCTGGGAAAACCATATTGTTAACATATGAATTTGACTCAAGGCTTAATTTTAAATTGTTTGGTTACCACTAGGGTAAATGTATGGCAGAGTATGTTGAGCTCTGCTGGAAGTGCATATGCATAGATTCTATCTGCACAGAGTTTACTGGACTTTGGGACAAGGATTATATTTTCCTTAGAAAGCTTTGGAAACATAAGTTAGCATGACAGCAGCTCTATTAATCTGCTGGTGTCTAACTCAATATACACATATGTGTTAGTTGTTAAGAAGTAACACAGGTTTTTTTAGGAAGTTGTAGACTCAAAAGGGCTTATTCATTGATCAAAATGTATATTTAACTGATTGCTTCTCTTCTTTTTTCCCCCGGTTATGACAGTGACCTATTTCATAGTTGCATACAGTAGTGTAATAGTTCAAAGACCACATTAGATATTATTTTTGTCTTGTCTGTAGGCTGCTTGATGGTTCTAGAGGCCACTGCAACTTAGTAAAGGTTTTTCTCAGACACCATCTGCTAGATCAAGTGGTAAATCCATACAGGGATTAAAGATCCACAAGTGGCATAAACTGGGTACCACAGAGAACAGAAAATTGCTCTCGTTTGTTCCAAACATCATAAATAGTTCGCTCATCCAGCCTTCGCAGATGCTCTTTCGGAGATGAATACGTGTGAATGAACCTCCATCTCTGATATCTTCTGACCTTCTCTAGATCTCTTCTACTTCTTTGATTGTGCGTAACTGATATATGATATTAAATTATTCTAAATATGTCATATACAATTGTAGAATTTTAAAATGTATGTTCATGCCAGATTTATAAGCATCTTAATCTCAAGAAAGAATATTAGTAAAAGCAATGAAAAGTACTTTTTTCTTTCCTACTGTTTTAATATTTTAATCTAATCCACCATCCCAGTATTACCAACCTAATATAGCCTAATAACTGTCATTTCATCTTATCTTCTAACATAAAGTGAAGCTAACTGCACCAGTGTGTCTTCATTGTGTAGGACCTGTAGGAATGAAGAAATGCAACAAAATAAAAATGTTATAAACTTCATCATAAGTGTTCAATACCAAGATTAAATGTTTGAGTTGGGCAGGGAATTTAGTTGCTAAAACAAGTAATTGCAAAAGAAGTGACTGGAAAACACCTAGGATCTTAGCAAAAATTCTCTTTTTTTAAGAGACAGCTGGAATACCGTAAGAAGTTTTGTTCACTTTTCTGCCATGTTTCTTGTCTCATAAAAATGGACTGTGTGCCAATATTTGCTCTAACAGTAAGTTTTGTTACGAAGATCAAAAAACCATAAAGCATGATCAGTCTGATTTTCATCATGGACACACAACTATTTAAAAGTGTTCTCTTACAGGTGCCATAAATGAACATTGCAGAGTGCAGAAGCTTCCACTAGTTTTAAACAGACCCATCAATCTACTGGAAAAGACTAGCCTAAGTGTGCTGTGCTTGTTAATGGGTTTCATTAAGAGACACGACAACATAGCACAACATCATATTAAGTCAGCTAGACTTCTTAAGTTGGCTCAGACAGGCTTATATTTACAAAATAATTCTGTCTAGTTGTATGTCCTGGTTGTTGCTTGGAGTGCTATGGTTACTGAGTTTTAGTTTAACCTTTTTCACCTGTGAGAACTCACACTAGTCTTTTTTTTTTTAAAAGAACATAATTCTCTCCTATTCTAATTTATTCTTCATAACTTGAAGCTTTAGCTACATGCATTAATACACAGTATATACGTATTTGGGTCTGTTGACCAAGATGTGACCAATGGACCACATTTGTCATACTGGTTTTAGTAATGTGGTTGACCCTGACTGTAATGTGAGCTGTGACTTGCAGCTCTGAAGGTGTTGACTTATGGTGGTTAATCTTAATCTCATTGTAGGAGGGTGCAGTCAGTGTGAGACACACTTTGAAAGGTAGGAGCAATTATTTTCACAAACAAAGCTTGTGCCCTGAGGCTTCTGGAAGATTACTACTATGATTTTCTGTGGAGTACTCTGAGGTTGAGTACTTCATCACACATGCTTATTCTAAAGAAATCAAGCTAATGACATTGTCTTAATGCAATTTCAGACCTTAATTTTTCTAGCTGTTCTTTTGCTTCAGTCATTTTGAAAGTTTGTTCTTAATACATGGAAATTTACTTGATTTTTAAAAAATATCTAATGATATAGAATATGCACTACTTAAACTGATGTGTAATTTTGAATTTATATTTGTTTGACTTTAGGACTGATGGAAAAAATTAATTGCAGATAGTTTTCCATTAGGAAATTATGTTTTCTCTATCCAGAAGTGTCTTTCCTTTAAGTACTCTTTAAGCAATGTCTACGTCTCTGCAGCTTCTGTCTTAGGTCTTTTGTTAGGTCTATTTGATGACTTCCAGTATGGGTTTTGGATCCTTTCCCCTCTTCCCTTCACTCTCTCCCATCCTAATTCCTTGCTTCCACCTCCCTCTCCCACCACCTCCTCCCTCCCTTTGCTGTCTCAAATTAATTTCTTACACTTAAGTTTAAAGCATCCAAACTCCAACAAGACACAGCTGGAATTATCTGCTAATCAGAAAAAAATGTTATGTCTTTATTATCAAATAGTAAGGGGAAAGAGGAGAAGGTACGTAGTGTGAAATAGTTTGTTCTGAGGGTCAGGTATAGTCTTGAGAATTTTGACCAGCTTCAGACCAGTTCTAGTTTTGCCCCAGAAACTGAACTTCCCTTAGTGGCTGGGACAAGTGGTTGTGCTCTAGGATTATTCCTGCTGGCTTAATTTCATCCAAAGGCATTTTGGTTTGCATGCTGTGAGACTGGTCCATGATGGGAGCAAAGTCAAGGAAGAGGAGACTGATCAGATTAACTTCAGAAAAGCACTGCTGGTCCAAACTAAAACTTTACTGTAGGCACACATTTGGAATTGCAGAAAAAAAAAAGTAAAAAAAAAATCAGATAATCAGAATTCAGTAACAAATTAGGGTAAGAGAGCTGTATATGGTGATTATAGAATGTACTACCTATTAATTTACTGTCTTTGCCAAAGGTATGAAACTGTATGAAGTTCTTTGTGTGGATTTTGGTTGCAGCAGAGTTCCATTTGAAGTTAACTGGAATAGAATCAAGGTATGACAGATTAATGCCCCAGTTCTATAACAGGCCTCAATGTGCTTAAATACCTTTGAAGCTTCTGTACAGTGCCCTTTGCAGGACTGGGGCATATGGGGAGACATTAAATTATATTGCTTATCAGTTAGAGATTTTAATCTTTTCCAGTAAGAACACTAATACAGATATGACTCATATTTTGACTGAAGTAGCAAAATTACCATCAGCAGTATTTACAGTAACAATAGAAATGGACAAATCATCAAGAAAAATAGTTCATCTAGTAGTGATACAGTATAACCCTACAAAGTAATGGGTGAAAAATATGTTGAAATAAGTTTAAAAGTAAAGAAGCAGCTTACTTTTCTCTGCAAGTCACTACATGGTCATTGCAGCTATTAATGCTAAAGCAGTTTATGATCTCGTCCTTCTTCCATTTGAGGCATAAGTGTCCTTCAGGATTAAATGCATGCTAAAATGAGGAAAGGGAAATTGGTGGTGATTTAGCATGCATTAACTTAGTCATTAAGGCTCTGATACTGAAAAAATGTGACTTCCTGCAGGCTGAGACTTATCAAGCTCTTCATATTTTGCTTTTTCCTAATGAAGATCAGGAAGGGCTTCAATAATTTTCTGTATATGGGGATAACTTAGGTTGGAAGAGACTGCTGTCCAGTCAGATCTAGTCCAGACTCCTGCCCAAAGAAAACCCCCCTGTAAAGCTGTTTGAGTTTGCTCAGTCTTACCCGGTTGAGTATTGAAAGTATGGAAGGATGGAGGTTCCACAAAATCTCTGAGCTTAATCACTATCACAGTGAAATTATTTTTCCTTATACTAGGTAAGAATATATTGCTGCAACTTATATCTGCTGCATGCTACTTTTTCTGGGCACCTCTGATTACAGCCTGGCATCTTCTTTCCAGTTCAGTTTAGATTATTGAAAACAGCAATTTGATACCTCTTTTCCCCTGTTCTTAAAACTGAGCAAATCCATTCACGTCCTGACTATCTAGTTGAACTTGCTCTAGTTTTTCAGGGACTTCCTTGTGCTTGAGAGCCCCAAACTGCATTCAGATGAGACTTGATTCTGATCAAAGGGGATTTTTGAGTTCTAATGGTTACACTCTTGCTGATGTGCATAACTTTCATTGCAACAACAGCACATTGCTTATTTATGTTCATCAGAAGTCCATCAGGACTGTCACCTTCTTTTCTGGAAAGTTCCCTTCTAGCCAGTCAGTCCTCTGCTGATACTGTTACATGGGGTGTTTCTCTTATACGTTCAAATCTTTGCATACCTCTTTATTGAACATCATCAATTTCCTTTTGGATCGGTACTAAAACTTGTCCCCTGCATGGCAGCCTTGCTGTCTATTATATCAAGAACCTTTCCAAATTTGGTATCACCCATAAACTTTCTGAGATTCGGAAAATCCCTTCGCCTTTTCCAGGTAGTTTATAAAGACATTAGGCATTATGAGCCCAAATGTCAGCCCCTGAGGAATGCCAGTTGTGACAGCTACTAGTTCCACTTTGAATTTTAACTACTACCTTTTGGGACAAACAAACTAGTTAGTTTTTTACCTGCCTTATAGTCTACTAACCTAATTTATATCTCAGTTCATGTTGAAAGATACTTGTAGGGAGGTTGTGTTAAAATACAAGTAAGTAGAATTTCCTACTGTTTCCTCATCCATGGACCAAATACTTCTATTACAGAAAGTAATTAGTTCTGACAGAAATTGTGTCCTTGGTAAAGCATCAGTATTTTTTTTCTCTTTATTAATGGTGTGTCCATAAGAAATGATATAGTTGATGCAAGAACTACTGGTCACAATGCTTTGTAAACAGGATGTCAGAGAAGATCATCATAACTGTGCTTCTTCTTGGTCTTAAATTCCAGCAACCTAGGAGAAATTTAATGGAGATATTATAGTAGAATTTGGTCAGTTTTAAATTACTCCTAATGTGCAGGTGGTCTTGTATGTTCTTTAGAAAATGTAGTAGTTACTATAGAAGATGTAGTAATCAGTATTTGTGTATAAAGTGTAACTCCTGGAAAGATTCTGTATTCATCAACACCAATAGTTCTAATGAAGTACTTTGTAGTACTTTCAGTGCCATGAGTAATGTAAAAATCCAGACAAAGAAACCTCTCTGCAAGATGAGGGAAAACTGATCAAATAGTGCCTGGAGGAGAAGTAAAAAAGGTTGTCTTATTTCTTGATCTCCTTGAACAAAGCTTCTGCAAAACTTAAGTTCAGATAAACTAAACTGTTGGTATACATAACACAATGAGCTCTGGCAGGGTGGAGCTGGTAAAGTCAAAAAGACTAGTAATGACTCTGTTAAGTTATGTTAATGAAGATGGGGGTCCTGTTCTTGCAGACTCCTGCATTTGCAAGCTAACAACAAAGTTATGTTGGGTGGGCAGTTGCCAAGGAAGGCTGGTTGCTAGGGCAGAAGTGACCAATCAATGTTTACCTCATGTTTGGCCTGCTTGGTCTATATAAACAGTGATTGACACCTTAATGGCTCTGGGTGGGTTTGGTCTCATCTCCCTCTGGATATGCAGTGAAGTTCCAGGAAAGAAGTATGCTTGTCATTTCAAGAAAAATATGGAAATAATTTTGTGTATATAGAGTTCTGAAATTCACTGATTGGCAGAAGCACTCTGAGGACAAATCCCGAGTCTTCTTAAGCACTGAATAAAGTGTACCTGCCTTAATGGTTAAGTCTAAGTTTCTTTGTTTCAGATTTGGTGGCCCAGATGGGACCCTCTCTGCATCGCTGCAGGATTCATTGAGAACAAGAATCTCTTGGGTACCCCTGGGGATTTCTCCAGAGAGACCCCTCTTCTCAACTGGATCTCTGCAGGGGTAGACAAGGACCATCAAATAAAAAGGTATGCTTTAAATTTTTTTTCTTTTTCTGGTTTGAGGACCAGTCCATGTGGTTTGGCTCCTCATAAGTCATTACTGTATAAGGCAGGGTGAGTGTATGCTGGACTGTTAGTGTCTTATATGCATATATTCAAGCTGTTTAGGTGTTAATTGTAAAAGGAGAATATTCAGTTTCTGTGAGGAATCTTGGTTGTAAAAGCAAATATTTGGTTTTGCTGTGGACATCTTGATAGTAACTGAAGATCTACATGAATAGCTGGTTTCTGTCAGTTTGATTAGGAGGTCTTGGTTGTAACGGGTGATATTAACCAAAGAAACTGAAGTTATGTGGAAGCTTGAATATTAGGTTTCTATGCGCCAATTTGATTTGTTCATGTTAATGTTGTTGTGTCCTCTGTGTGTGTTATTTTTGTGATGATGCTGTGATGTTAAAGCCAAATCAAATTATCAATGCCAATTCGATTATTAAGCAGGGATGATTTTAATAAACAATTCTGGGGCACACATGGGCTAGTCCACCTAATATGTCCCACTAATGAGTCCCCCATTGGCTGCATGACTTTATACTGGTTAAACATGTATATTTGTGTGGGTTTCAGGAAACGCTGGTTAAGCAGTTATATGTTGCATGCCCATTGCTTTCTGGGATGCATATCACAGTTTCTCTGTGTCTTCTGTTTGCCTCTGTTAGTCTTTATGTTATCTCTGTCCTTCTTGTGGCTTCAGGCCTGTCCTGTGTTTCTGCTGTGGGAAACCCTTAACGTGATTTATTCCCTCATTCAGTGAAATGGGGTATTTGTATAAAATTGTGTTTGTTTTGTTGTAGAAATAATGGTTGTTTTTGTCCAGATTGTATATGAATGACTGGTGGGTGTTTATCACATCCTGATGTAATGCATCTGGTGTAACAAGAAAAGCCAGCTGGGATGTATTTTAGATCAATAGGATCTCAGATTATAAGGGGATCCGTGGTCCACTGAATGGTGGACAAATAGAAAAACCCTGACAAAACCTTTCTGATAATAAGTGGTGGCTGGTGTATAAGCTTGATTATGGGAAAAGTGGCCATAATGCCTTGTTGTAATTGTGGCCATAATACTTTGTTGTAATTAATGTTGTTCTTGAAGTGTAAGGAGAGTTGGATATATTAATGTGTGCAGATTTGTTTTTCAGTTTGCAAAATCACCTGCAGTGGCAAGAGAATGGGGTCTGGGTTTAAGAAACAATCGATGCGCATACTATAGAAGAATCAGGATCAGGTGTTGTAGCTGAGCTTGAATGGCAGGGACCTGGGGAAGTTACCCTAGAGGATCCACTGCTTAAAATAAAGCTGGGGAATACAGGTAAAGAGGTTATATTTTGATAGATACTGAAGCCTCTGTGTAAACTAGCAACTGATTCCTGCAGGTAAAATATGAATTGGGAAAACAAGTAGGTATTTTTTTACTCATATCCATTATGTACTTTATTTTAATAAAGCCTAAGTTGCACCATAGTTGACTACTGTAAGTTTAATATCTTTCAGACTATTGACATGGCAAAACATTAGACATTCTCTCCAGCATTGTAAAAAGGAAAAGTGTTGAATTTGAGTCTGAACTTTGGTGAGCACTGCAAGTACAGGTTGTGAAAGGACTGGAGGAAATCTAAGCTAGCAGATATGCTAAACTGCCCAAATATGTTTGATTAAAATCAAAATACTTGGGTGTGTTGTTAGCAAAAGTTGAAATGTCAAAAAGACAAACCACCCACAGTATATTATAAGTTGTGCCTTAAAGAAATTTAGAAAAGCAATTTCTAATCTTGTTTTTAATATAACGGTATCAAGAAGCCAACATGAAAAGCATTTTACTTCCTACAGCAACTTTAATGCCTTTTCACTTGGTTTCAGACTTGTTTGTAGTATGAGAGGCAGCAGCCATTGTGCTGATGGAGAGCGAGCTGCTGAGATAGTTCAAACTGAGATCAATACTGTTACATATATCTGTAACCAGTCTATAGCCTTTGACTTTATTGACCGTGCTGATAACTTAGTATTTGCATAACTAAAGACAATTGTTTACATTAAATAAACTCTCTTGAAGTTACTAGCAGAATAAATAGATTACAAATTTACCCTCAAGATATGTCTGTACTTTTTAATCAATGAAACTATACGATCAAAATAAATATTAATTTCTGAAGTATCGTATTGGCCTTGGAAAAATGTAGTTCATAGTTCTTTTCAAAACATGTAGCTAGATGACAGAGATATCCACATGCTATTATGACATGTACAGGATGTTGTAAAAATATGACTAGAGATGTAATATTGTTTCAAGTAACAGGAGATACAGGCCAAAATTTTCATGAAAATTAAACAAATTTCTTTTCTGAGAGTCAAAAACTTTCACATTTGTACTTTTTTCAATGCCATTGCACCTTGTTGACTTATGGAGCTAGTAGAGAAGATGTTGTTGGAAAGTAAAAATATGTGTGGTCTATGTATACATTATTTGAGTTTATTTTTGTATTACTTTGTTCTAGTTTTTGTAGAAAGTGGATTGAGACAAATTCTAGTCACTGAGGTGAACTGCTACTCCAATCTTTTTATGATTTGTCTCCCACAAATTTTGAAGGAAAAAAAAAATCATTGTCTTAAAGTTTGAGAGGTGTGTATATTTAAGCATGTATGTTATTCTAAAAAATATTCATTTCAATGATTTTGATGCTATTCTCATATTTTTTTGGAGTGGTTATCTTATTGGTGTTGTGGATTACATTAGTGAAATTATTTTATGTAGTTCATTAACGCTGGTTTGGGGTTTTCTTCCAGACTTATTATACTTAGATATATTGGCGTGTAAGACCAGCAGTGAAGGAGAGGCCATTGTTAATGCAAGTTGAGGAGGGAGATAAAAGATCACATAGCATTAATTGTTTTTTATATATTCAAGATTCAATGGTTTAAAACATTTATTTCAGGAACTAGGATAATATAACTAAGTTTGTAGTTAGGGTCCAGAGCTGATTATGAATTTTGCAATAAAAAATATTGTATATCCATTTTGTGATGTCAGATGGTATAGAACCTAGCACGTTTTAGAAAAACATGAGAAAAAATATTTTCATCTTTTATTTGTGAAATGTGACAGCTGCAACACAAACAGAATGAGAAACTCCACTGCCTAAATTAGAACCATCTATGACATGTTACTAAGAGGTAAGGTGCCCTCCTGGACCT
>WAAB01023911.1:81149-104489 GCA_013389865.1 Piaya cayana | reverse complement strand
TCTGTGATTCTGTGAAATGTTTTCTACCACAATCACTAATGCAGATGTAGGGACTACACACTGGTGGAATGTACTCCTATTACAAACGGTGGATCTGTCTCAGGAGTCTCACACCAGTTTGAGACAAGGTTTCAAAAGCATGTCCAAAGTCCTGATATCTACTTTAGACTTTCCATAACAGAAAAAAACAATACTATCTCTGGGAATCATTTGAAGACTTACCCCACACAAACAAAGATAAAGCTGTCCTAAGTCATGGCAGGGAATAATGCTTTTTCTGTTGTAATACAAGTCTTTTTTCAAGAAATAAAAAGGCATAACACTCTCCTACTGTAAATAGAACTGAACTCATTCAAGTTCCAAAGGAAAAATTATTTTACTTGTTTTCACTGAATGGAAAACAAGAATTAACAGTCTCCTTAAAAAAAAAGGATAGATACAGCCCTGTTATCCATCTGTCCAAAGGAATGGTCATCATACAGTCACGTATGTTAAAAAAAATTGGTATAAAAGGCTCAAGTGTTAAGAATTGCTCAAGAATTTAATGTGATTCAATTTTGCCCATAATGCAGCTTTCTAACAGGGCTCTCCCTCTATGGAGAAGCACAAAAATTCAGAAGTAGGAATGGCCACTCACTGTCCAAGCTCTGAAGTTCACAGCACTGTGGTCTCAGAAACAGGTATTGCAAGCAGCAGTTCAAGCAGAAGTTCAATACCCCTGCTCCTTCCTTTAAACAACACTGAACTTTTATCTGTAAGCAAAACATTAGCTACCTGAGACCATCAGACCATGACTACAATGTCAACGTCACCAGACCACTACACCCACACATCTCGCAGACTAAAATCATCTCCCCATGAGTCCAGCCATCAAGGTCCAGCTGCTTGCCAACTTCAGCTGAAAAGTGGAAAAAAGAATAAGCCAGTATACCTGGATGTTGAAATCCTTGTCATATGGAATACTTAGGTTGCTTGGCTTTTTTAGAAGCAGCTACTACTTCTAGGAAAGGCAAGGCCGGATGTGTCTGTCTGAAGGCATTTTTATTTAGGAGGCATCTGGTATTTATAATCATTGCTGTGCACTACTGTAAGAGGCTGGTGACAGTCATAACCTTTCCACAAGTTTCAGCATCACATCATTCACATAAGAGATCAAAATTGGAATACACTAGACATTGTACTGTGTTTAAACTTCTCTGATTCTTCATGAACTGCAGATGTTATTTACTGGTAGTGCAGGGTCAAAGAAACATGATATCACCGTGATACCCTGGAAATCTTTAAGGGTTCCAAAATAAGGACACAGAACTTCAGAGATACTGAAATTTGTCTCTCCCTTCACAGTATCAACTTCATCCAACCCTTTGATCACAACCAAGTTCTACTCCCGATACGCGTGGAGCGTCATTCAAGACCAAAGGATCCTGAAACAACAGATTTCTAAAAGTGCTAACACCAGACACTCAGGTGTTAGTAGCACCTTAGAGCTAGTAATACAGGATAAAAACCCTCAAGAAGCGTTCAGGTAGGGCCCTGGTGACAGTAGCATCTCTTGAACAAACCACTGCTTTGGTGCAAAGACCAGCTAAGTTTCACAGACTCAGGAGATTTAAAGCACATCAGTTAGTGATACAGATGGAATTTACTCAGTGCAAACCAGCATTATTCTGCCTAAGACAGCATTAATTGCCAAAATAAAAGGGTTAGAAGTAGCAGATAAATGCTTCAAAACATTCGGCTAGGTCAGAGCAACAGAAACCATACAGCAAAACATATGACCTGAAAGAGGGGGGGGGGGAGGGAAGCGAAGAACCAACAAGAGCAGCATATACAGTCTGAAGGAAAAAACAACAGATCTGTGGTCAAGTAGGAGAGCAAGTGATACCTTTCTGACCAAGATACATGATGCAGTTACAGATTTTGTGCATCAGCACATGGACTAGTTAGAACAGAACACATCTTACGGAGGTCACTGCTGCAATTTCTTCTGTTTCAAACAGATGTAGTACAAGCTGCCATTGCACAAACACAGACACTCAGATGACTACTTAGTTATTTCCAGTCCTTAGTTCTGGGTACAGCTCTTGCTTCTCTAAAAGCAGGTATGCAGCAAAATGCTCAGATTCATACAAAGTTTCCCCCTTACCTCTCCATAGATTCTGAAAGTACCAGTATCTTCCTCAAGTTCGATGGCAGTAACACCTGGAACCTTTCTGGCTTGTTGTATGTTACTGCCATGTGTTCCTATAGCAAGTCCCATCAAATCTTCTCTGACAACAAATTCCTCGTGAAATGCTGCAGCAAGCTGTTTTGTGCACTGCAGAGAAAAAGTAAGACTCATCCACATGCACTCAATATAATGTACAGTGACATGCACAGTTTCAAGCAATAAGAATTACAAGCCATGGCTTACTTCTAAGTGTTTTGTAGCTTCTTCATTTCTTGACATAAGCATAAGTTTAGTACGAATGCTGCGCAAATGCATGTCACTCAGTATATTCACTCTCTTCACTGTTGCTTCACTGGCAGACTACAAAAGAGAAGGAACATGAAGTTTCATTTTTTAAGCAAATACACATCTAAAGGATAAATCAGGAACCTATTTAAACTACAATATGCACAATCTACATTTCCAATACTTTCATGCACATTTTTCTTCCTCCAAACAAATATGAGAAATTCAGCATTAACTCTGCAAACCAATAATTTTCTGCTTTCACTCACAGCATACTATACACTAAAGATTTTGCTACTAGCTGCATAGTAGTTCTTTACCCCTGATGTTCCCCAGCCAAGTATCATTCTACCATATATATACTTGCCACTCACTGTCTGCATGGCAGAGCTAAATACGCAGGGAAACAATTCTGGAGAGTGAGGTTCAAACAGATAATAAGTAAAAACTGTGAAAAGAAACTAACACTTGGAAAAATCTAAGTAACAAGATAAAATTTTAACAGAAGAATCTAAGTGAACAATTCCCTAATGGCTATGATGAACTGGTGCAGTTCTTCATGTGGAAACGCAGCTGTAGGTCAAAGTGCAGGGTGTAATACAGTAGTGGGGGAAACCTACTGCTCCAGAGCAGACTAAGCTACAGTTAGCTCTGACCCACCTGTAGAAATCAGTGCAATAGCACTCAGTTGTGGATGACAATCATAAAAACAACAACACTGAAAGCTGCTCCTAAATTCAGGCTGCGTGCAGTGCAGTACTTGTACCCCTCCAAAAGGCCTACCCCTTAAATTAAAGGCATCTACTTACATTAAATCTCTCACAATTTACACAGCCTGACAAAGTCAAACTATCTTCCATACAAATATATAGCTGGCTACATAAATCCCATAAATAATATACTGAAACTTTATGCAATAGTTACATAGAAAGAATTAGTTACCAGTATTACTAGTTGAGCAGTTTCAGCATGATAAAAAATACGACATGCTCCCACAGCTTTCTTGAAATCTTTATGTGCATTTTCATTAGCACACCTAAGAAGACAAAATAATTTGTCATTTCAACAAGCAGCGAAACACAATATGTAATAATATTAAGAGAACCAAGAATGCTTCGGAGTAGTTTATGTCAAAGACTGTTCGGAAACTGGAAACTTCCCATTCACCTTATAACATGGTTCCAGAGCTAATTTCTCTGCAGACTGCACGTCATCAATATTATAAAGCAAGTCTTAGTTCCAGAGGTTCACTGTGAGTGCATCACCTGCACAAACCTAAAGCAAGACTGAAGTTCCCACCTTAGAACTGACTTTTTGTCCCCACCCCAAAAGGTTCAGCCAAGATCCTACTCAGTAGTTTCCAAACCAGATACTGCAGACCTAGCTACATTTAGGGTTCTTTGTGGGCCTGCAAACTGGCCTCTAAAATATGGGCCAAGTGTTATTTTCCCCTCTCAAACAAAGTAAATGCCTTAAAGTGTGCAGAGCTACTCACGCATCTCTCAGATCCTCAGGAACGTCCACTGTGCACTTGAAAAAGGTGTTCTTCTTGACAGTTTTATTTTGATTCACAGGTCGGAGTCGTTCATAAGTGACTATTTCATTGTAAGTGGCATCACAAGCAGCATATTCAATGACATAAAACTATGAAATAATTTTTTTCAAATGGTCACTTCAGTAAGGAATAACAAAGACACAGTAACACTACCAACATCACCAAGAAATTAAAAAGCATTTCCAATTGATTTATCTCATGCTTGTCCTTCTTCAAATACCTATTTCAGTCCTGTTCAAGTTCCAATATTCAAATTGTTTACTGAAGCTCTAATTCTAAAAAATACCAAAGAAGCACACATAAGTCATTCTTCACAGAAATATCTGCTCCACAACAGTTAAAAAACGTCCAAAACCAAAACAGAACAAAAACACAAGTCCACTGATTCAAAAGCCAAAATAGCTGTGAATCATCAAAGACTAAAAGGAAAAGGAAAAAAAAAAATCACTCTTTTTCAAAGAATCATAGAATAGTTATGGTTGGAAGGGACCTTAAAGACCATCTAGTTCCAACCCCTCTGCCACGGGCAGGGACATGTCCCACTAGATCAGATTACCCAGGCCCCATCCAACCTGGCCTTGAACACCTCCAGGGATGGGGCAGCCACAACTTCCTTGGCAACCTCTTCCAGTGTCTCATCACACTCATGGTGATGAAATTCATCCTTATATCAAGCCTAAATCTGCCTATCTCCAGCTTACACCCGTTCCCCCTAGTCCTATCATCACAGCCTTTATGAATATGTAAATTTTTGATACAGACTACCCCAATTACAAGAAGTCAAAAGAACTAAGAAGATTTAACAGCTACCAATAATCTACTCCCACACTTGTGCCCAGCACATGCAAGTAAGAAAAAGCCTACATGCCCAGTACCACCAAAGCCTGACTTTGTGTTAGGGATACACCCTTCTCTCCTATCCTTCCTTCCACCTGTGTGCAGTAGTACTTTCTCCGCTTCCTCATCAAAACTGGAATCTGTTTTTGCCAGACACAGTTTACTCAAGTATCAGGAAAAAGTAAATCAAAATATGGTCGTGACATACTTTTCCACCTGCTATTTTCCAATTTCAAATTTTAAGTCCAGCTTATGCATCATCTGTCTACTGGCAGTTTTTAAACAGTATCAGAAATTTTTCTTTCTAATCCCTGCTTCCTTCGGTTTTAGGAATCTAATACAGTAGAAGAATCAAAACACAGGACCCTTGCCAATGTGAAAATAAATTATCTTTTTGCCATTTCACAAAACAAAGCTTTAGTGAGACTGTGGACACTGCCATAGATCTATACACTAGAATGTCTGAACCTACGAGTTACTTTGCAGGTGCAATTCTTAACAGCAGTAAAATACAAACTTGACACATGTAAATGAACCAGCGTCTTTCCACTACACTTGATAGAAATACATACATTAAAAAAAAGAACCCACAGCAACACATATCAATAGCTACAGTATCTGTAATTTATGGAGTTTAAACACTGACTTCAAACACAGACGAAGCATACTGCTTAACCTGATTTTTATCATCAAGTCCAAGTCACACAGTAGATTGGCACACACAGTCCTCCAAGCACTAAACTACTAATAATCAAAGTGACTTGCTCAGCTACTAAGACATAACCCTCAGTTTTGTAATGCAGCATGGAATCATCTCTTATAATTCTGTTTTGTCATGGGTTTGTACTGGTAGTACTTTATTTATTATATTCCAGGACAAAGATCATTCACACATTCTGTATTTAACATAACAGCGGGTCATAAAATAATTTACCTCCCCTTTCATCATTCGAACTTTTGCCAGCCACCAGCCACAAGGTTCTTGGTCATTTGCTCTCGAATAAACCTGAAAGTGAAAGCAGGAAGAAACATTGAAAACACACAGACTTTCACATCACTTTTCACTTGCTTTCACGTGTAACCAAGAAATAACAACCCAACTTTTCTAATTTTCATTAAACTGCAACACTAATCCAGACAGAAATAATTTCTGTACAAATTATCCAGGCACATGCTTCTTGCACAGATTTTTATTATTTTGCACTACAAGGACTATGAATAGCTTTTCATTGCTGACATTCGTAAATTATAAAGCCTTGGCTCAACACTTATTCAGGGGCATTCCTCCCTAAATTAAAGCTGCCTTCACACTGAAAGTTTACACACAGAAGTAACTCCATTGCTAAGATTTTTTTTTTGGTCCTTGGCTTATTTGCTATACCTAGCAGTACTAAAATGAATTAAGTCATCATATGACTACATATTCTGTATTTAACGAACACTACCAAGTTAATGTAAGATCAGATATAGAACAGAAGACTTCTGAAACTTTCATTTTATGCACCTTCTGTATGTTTCACTTACTCCTCATACAATTCTGACAAGCCAGTCACTTACATGCAGACTACAAAAAAGTCTGCAATAGCAAGGATGTAGAAAATAATCCTTAACATTTAAACCTCTAACAAAAGCAACAAATAGCATGTATTTCAAGGAAGATAACAGGAAAACCCACTACTTACACTAATCTAAGTAAAGTGAAAAGCAGAAGTTAAACTAATCACTAAGTTAAAGACACTACAATGAGTTGGGAATAGGACACCCACCGTTCAATTTGTCAGTTAAAACATTATTTCTAATCCACACTGTTTCTCTGTAAAACCGTGTAATTCACAGAATTTCCTACCAGATTGTACCAGGTATTTCATCAGGGTTAGAACTCTTGTTATTGGAAGAGCTGTATGATAAACCTCACAAAAAAACATTTCCAACAGTTACATTCCAGATAAAAAATGAAAATGATCTAATTTTGTTTCTGATTCTGCAATATTCTCAGTAACTTTTAAGTTTTAGATTCTGAGAAAGTTCAACTGCTAATTCTGAAATAAACCTGAATGCCACAGTTCCACTGAAAGCCTCATAAATCCACTACTAGAGACAAGCTCCATTTTACATCTTCACTTTGCTAACGTATTTACCATCATCATTACCACCTCCAATAGACAATCCATTACGTATCAAGTCAGTTCATTAGGATAAACTCACCTCCACTTCATCTCCTTCACCAATTTCTTTCTTAATATCAGGGGGTGGTGGTAATCTGACTTCATTAAAGGGTACCTGGCGCTCAGGTTGCCAACTGAAAGTTGAAGAGACGTTGCACATTATTTCTAGAACTTTCCTGTTGTTCTTGTAATTTTATTTTTGGAACACCGAGTTTCATTAAAATTCACTCCTACCATACAGTCAAGTCTGTTTCTCCATTGCTAGAAAGCAAACCTTATAAGCAAAGGAACAAAATAACCCTGTCAAGATAAAAATAATATCTAGGAAGATATTTAATGACGAAAGTTTTACATGAACTTAAAAATTTAATTCCACTGTGCTCACTAAATGATTATCATAAAATCCGAGTTAGATGATGTACTTACATTTCTGCTGCTCCAAGTCATAAAGCCGTCATACAGATGTAAGCTTATCTTTGCAGTCCACCATGGGGTTCATCCATTTCTTCATCTCATACTTAACGTTTCAATGACTTACCATTTATGTCTTAAGTATTCCAGGAAAATCTGACTCTGATCATTAACACAACTTTACATTTCTACCTACAAAATTGTTAACACTCCCCAGTAAGCATGTGGCAGACAGATTCAGCTGATAACATACCCTTACATCTGCTTATCAATACCACTTACTACTAGACATATAAAACTAGAACTTTTATCTTCTTGTACACAAAGGTTACTCATTTCACCATAGCTGACTCTACAAAACATTTTACTCTCTGTATTTTACAAAGGCTACTGGAGTAATTCACATCCTCTGTGTCCTTCTGACATTCCTGTCTCTTCTACTCTGTGAATGACGTAGAACACACCATCAGCTGCTCCCCCCTCTCTTAGTCAGAAACACAGTCTACAGAGGTTGAAATGAAAGCAAGAGGGAAAAAATTCATTAACCTAGAATATCCGAGAGACCTGACAGGATGTTTGTTCAAAGCATTGCAATGCCCATCATTTCTGCCCATTTTAAAGTTCACATGAGATACAGACAGGATCCAGAATCAACCTGTAATACTAACCATTACTGCAAGTTATTTGCTTTGCTAACTTCTAATTGCAATTAGCCAGAACGGTTCAAGGTAGTACAAGTTGTCTCAGCACTAAGAGCAAAGGGCTTTTCTGCTACTCTCTACAACATTTATATATTTTGCAAAAGACAGCTCAGGTTCAAGTACCTCACTTTAATAACAGCTAGAGCAAAATTATATGGATATCTTGTATCATTACTACACACTTTTTTTTCTTCTAATAATAGGGGACTTTGAAAAAAAAAACCCACATGAAGATCACAGATAGATTTTGCTGAAGTCAGAAGGTATTTTGGCCACAAAACATTATTTAAATATCATTCTATTTCTGAGACATGGTAGAGGAGCTGGCAAAAATCACTTCCAATACAGCTGCCCTTGTCGCAACCATAATGGTCACTAAACTCAAGGTTTGGGTTTTTCCTTCCCTGCTCTGCCTTTGTGAAGTTCTTACTCTCAAAGATGCAAAGGCAAATAGCAAGACTTGAGGTTAAAATACATTCCCTAAATTATAAGGTATACAAAAATCCAGTTTAGAAATAGTATGAGCACAATAATCATAACTGAGCAACTAGCTCAAAAACACTGTAAACTCACATGAGCTGCTTAAAGCTCCCTTGAGATTTTCAACTGTGTCTTGCAGTTAAAGAATCTAGCAAATGGAAGTTCAGAGAAAGTTCTGACTACCCATAACGAGATGGTATGATTGAAGAGACCTTGTATCTACAATAAATTCTGCTTGAAGTTACAGTAGGCTAATTTTGTTCTCATCTCTAATGATCTAAAACAACTCCATTCTCTAGAATCAGATAGGCCAACAATGAGGTACTCTATCAGATGCAAGATGCTTTGGTATTTTTTAATAAAGCAGTGGATGGAGAAGTGCACAGAATGCTCTGTTTTCAGAATGAGGCAAAGTTTGATGGAAACAAGTCCAAAATTGGTGCATTTCACTGCTGAAATGAAAAAAGATGCTTTAAGAAATGACTACAAATTACCTGTTGAGAGGATCAGACAGAACTGACACCTGACAGCAGAAGGATTATCCCAAATATCAGGCACAAATTAAAGAAAAAAAAAGGGGGGGAGGTGCTTCTAGCAGTAGCGAAGTCTTCCTTTCAATATGGCTGCTTCAATCTCCAATGGGCCAATATGAAATTGTACTTCAAGATCCAATTCTCTATCTTATACAGTAATGAAGATTTCCACTTCCTGAAGCTTCCTTCTCTGCCTTACTTCAAAAAACTGGCTCTTCAAGGAATATCAGGGATTTCTGCTCAGAGATTTATTGCTATGGCCACAAAATCATCATTAGCAGTCTGTGCTAGTAAACCAAATTTGCGAACCTCAGCTGTAAAGACTGGTTAACAACAGCAGAAAATGCAAACTGACCATTTAGACTGCTTTTAGCAGAGTACATGTGTTTACTTCATTAACGCTGATTGTTATCACAACAGAAAGATGCATTTGGGGCAGGATACTTACCATCTTTCGTTCTACTAAAGCCCTTAAGAATTTAGCTGAGCAAAAAGGTGAATAATTTATCAGTTTTACATCACAGAAAAAAATGACTAGAACTGCCTACACACTTCCAGATAAGACCTATTTTTGAACAAAATATTTGACATATGTTGTAGACCACCCTTTTTGGAACACGGCTGCTGCTGCTGCCAGACTTTCTGTAAAACACATGGACACCACACACTAGAAGTGCATTTGCCAACAATCAGACCCCTGCTGTGAACCACAGGCATTTCATTTAGCTTACATGGCTTCTGATGTGCAACTATATCCTTTGAAGGCAAAAAGCCTCCTACCTTAAAGAAAAGTAATATGGATGCTGAACGTGCAAGGAAGATGTATTGCTACTCCTCAGACCATGCATAGTATGCAGGACCAAATTTACGTTTGGTTTTTTTCTGTTCTAAAGGTTTTGGAGTGGAGGTATGAAAATTTAGAAGATAGTAACAATTTCCATAACCACCTCCGTAAGTGTTAGTACGATTTATGGTCATCACCTCATCATCTAACTATTTTTCATAAAAGAAACTAGGACTAGAAAACACAGGCTAGGAATAAATGACGACTGAACTTCACATGTTAAACCCTAAGATTACTTCCCCGCTGTAGGATTTATTTTTAAACACGTGCATATATGTACACACATACAAACCCTAGGATTACATATTTAGGATAATAAAATACTGTCTATAAACACACTTGCATGCCTTCTAGTACTACTTTTACTACCTAGCAATCTTTCTTGAAGAAAGACTCAAAAACTAATCTACAGGTTGGTGTGGTGGGGTTTAGAAACAATCTTCATATTGAAAGCTGACACATTTTTAGGATATCCACCTAGCAACTGTAAGGGAAACAGAAAAAGGATGCAGCTCCTAGAACACCTTAAGTCAGCCCTGCAATCTCCCAGGTAATCCATGGCATTAACAGTCTGAATGCTGAAAAACAGGTATTCATTTGTACTTTACCATCCCATAGATTACCTTTGACTTGCCACTATATGGCATTCCTGTGTTTATGTATTAAATTAGAAGGGCCTCACAAATAACTCTTTCTCCAGATCTGCTTACAGATTTGCACTCTCTTCTACTACAAAACATTTGGTCTTTCGACTATACACAGGTATATTTAATAGTTAAAAAGAAAAAAAATTACCATCAGGATACTTCTACCTACTTGTCTGTCTGAGAAAACTGGTCAGCATTCCTCAGATTACACATAGAGAACCATTTATTTAATAGAAGTACTTTGGTATTTTCCATCTTTTTCTGCTTTTTACTATAAGAGAACCAGGCCCCTGCACCTACTACTTATTTCAATTAAATTTCCTGCAATATCTGTGGGTATCACTAAAGATATCAAAAAATGTAAAGGATTGTGTAAATGATAAGCTGAATTCTGATACAGCAATTCAATAAAGCAGCTTATGAAGACTGAATAGAACAGCGAGCTTGTACTTCTAGAACTATACCTTGAATGAAATATTCCTCTGTCAAAACACACAAACAAAAAACAATGCCAAAACCACAAAAGCCAAAATAACAACTTAATACTCAAGTGATTATTTTTTAATAAACTACTTACTTGTTTTCAAATACGACTGTGAGCGAATCCTCATGAACATCTTTGATAAATCCCTAAAACAAAAACATTTTTGTTATAAGAATGTAAGGGAAGCCAAAAGAAGGCAATGATTTCAATACATCCTGAAATGAAGCCAAACAGTAGACCACCGCTAGTACTACGGTTCCAATTTAGGAAACTTCCAAGACACGATCCTGCTGTTCACATGAGGTGGCTGATATTCTTAGCTGGCTATTCTAAGAAATACAGTGCACAAGGTTTGTTTTAAATGGCTGCTCAAATCGAACCAGCATATTTACAGTTGAACACTTCCTATCAAGATTCAATATTTTATCTACAGGTGCACACAACTGTTTTACAGGAGAAAAAAATGAGAGGCTCTGGTCCAAGCAATTAGTATGACTAACAAAACAACTCAAATAGCTGTGCATAGCACTATCTGCTTCATAGGTGGTGTTCTCAACATGAAACTGAATCCTGAACAACTGTCCGACAGAACAGTATGATAGAAAGTCTGGATAAAATTTGGTGACACAGGATGCCATAGAGCTAGTTATGGTATCATCTTTCAAGTACCAAACTGGGGACGGTATGAGGCCAAATATCTGCAGGACCTCACAGGAATACAAAGAAAGAGTACAATATTTCACTTTTTTTTGTGTCATATTATTATGATCCCAGAAAGAACCCAGGGGAAATCCCCCTTCCTTTTCTCTCTTTTGAAAAATAACAGGCTTCTTCGGGGCTACTGATTATTTCAAAAACCTAAAGACAAAGAATAACCCGACAGATACAATTGTACTGAAGTATTTATGCAGAAATTACGCTTCTACATCTCTTGGTTAAGAAAGGCAGGCAAGTTGCAAAAAAAGCAGGTAGAGAGACAAGTAAGACCTTTCAAGTTACTACTACTTTTGATGTAGCCTGGTATTTACCCAAGCTCAGAACATCAAGGAGGAACCTGTAGTTTTAAGGGAGTAAAAGAGTTGTGCAGCTATGTTAAGAGAAGTTCCAGGAAATCTGATGAATGGATTATATCCACTTAAGAAACTGCCAGCTGAGGAGGATGAAGATTGTATCAACTGTGCAAGGAACAACTAGCCCACAGGGGTATGTGTCAGCTCAAGGAAAGATAAATTTTGATACAGGAGATTCCCTCAATGTAATGACAGATAGAAAGGGAGCTTGCATAGACAGCAGTTGCAAAGGGCCTATATAAACAAATCTGCCTTTACCTTAACTCATACTTGGACAATGATGCTCAAAACCTGCCCTTCTGCTCCCTGAGCTTCACTCAAAACCATCTACCAGCAACACAGAAGACTGGTTCCAGCAGAAATCATACTGGTAATCCTGAATAAGCAGGTCACCAACAATCACAGAAATCTCTTCATTGAGCTACCTACTGCATTCCTAATAAAATAAACCCTTTCAAAGGCTGCCCCACCACTGGAAACCTCTTTCTTTGAAAGGTAGGCAACGGAAACAGTTGGCAATAATATACACCTGTAATCAGAAACTTTCAGTTTCAAGAAATTTTGTGGACAGGACTATTGAAGTTAGGTCTGTTCAAAGATGCAAAAAGAATACAAATTTCTACTGTCTGAACTAAGTGTTAGATAACAGGTAAGGCAGAACTTCTACAGAATTTATGCTAGTGATGTCCCCCTTAAATACAACCCAACATGGGGATGAATTAACATAGCATAAAATGCAGGAAATAAAGAGCTGTTCAACCAACTCATCCAAACTCCATCCAGGGACAAAATGCCCAAGTCAGTGCTGCACATGGAGTTTATGCAGTCCAACATTCTGCAAAACAACAGCTTATCAACAGGAAGGTATTTAACTCCCTATAATGGAGAGCCATTTACCTGCATTCCAAGAGTCTGTGATTCAGTATTAGTCTTTGCCTCATTATGCAACTTTATTTCATAGCTGAACCTTACCTCTTATTTTCACAGTATTTTACATGAGGGGGAAAAAAAATCTATATTTAATTTCTAAGGTAAGTCTACACTAGCTAAAAAATTATTCTGCAGACCTGATTTCAGTTACCTTTCCTTTGTGAAAAAAACAGAACTTCCTAAGACAGTTTTGGAATCAGGCACTATAAAACACCTGAAAAATATTCATAACAATGCTCTACATAGCTTAGAAAATTCTGAATCCACTGACTAGCTGCAAATTGAATTACTAAGACAAAAGAAATGGGAAACATGTATCCCAACTGCACAGAATTTCCAGGATTTCAGACAATCAGACCATAACTAGATAAAGTCTAGCTTTGTGCATAACGGCACACCAAGGTTTATTATTCACAACTGATGTTCAAGCCAATATCTGGCTGAAGAATGGGAAAGCTAAAGTGGAACAATAATGCAGAGATATGACTAGCAGTAGACTAACAGCTGACACTGCACAACCCTCAGCTGCATAAACAAGAACACTGAACACTTTCCAATAAAATTCAAAGTACAAATTCCTGCAAAGAGTCTGAATGTTTTACACCACCATGTGGGTTTCAGGAACTTCTTTACACAAGGAAGTCTTTCAGTTCCAAGTGTGCGCTTTGCTCTTCCCATATGAGAATATAATGCAGACTCATGGCTGGCAGACATGTATACAGTAACTTGCTTGAAGTTATTTGAATGGCATTTTCAGTTGGCATTCTCAAACTCTTTCACTCCTTCCCTGCAGGTGCTCAAAAAACATCTAGACGTGGCATTTCATGACATAGTTTAGTAGTCATGGTGGTGATGGGCTGATGGTTGGACTTTGTGATCTTAGAGGTCTTTTCCAATTTCAATGACTTTATGAAACATCTCAAAATCAAATACAGTGTTTGCTGGGTATGCACTTCAAGTCACAAACATACATAAAGCACTGAATAAAATGACATAATTATTTAAGTAACATGGAAGAAGTAAAAAAATCCAAGTATAATTCCTTATACTATTATCAATTTTTATGCAGCTGTGGGGAAGAAATCCTACTTACATTAAGCACAGTAGTCTAGATAGGCATAATAGATTGTATGGTCCATTTATAACACAACTAGAAGTAATCAGAATTCAATTTAGGTTTTAAATACAGTTTCATAAGAAATCATTCCATTATTGCCAAGAAATATGCCAAAAGCATCACTGCATTTGTTAAAACTAAAAATTCCTGCATACTACTATCCTGCCTATAACCCTGACCTTCACAATAAGCATTAACAGCTGTCACTACTCCAAGATAAGAACAGAAATAGATTTCACACGTGTCAAGCTGAGATTTAGTGTAATTTTTAAAGAAGTATTCCAAAAGTCTAGAGATTTCTCTTTTTAAAAAAAGGTTTTTACAAAAAAAACCCAACCCTCTGACACTAGACATTTTGCAATCCAAAGATTTCTTTTAAACATTAAAAATCATATGAAATCCTATAAACTCTCAAAGATTTCTTCAGAAAGGGTGTGATAACCAAAAAATAGAAAAGTAAATATCCTGGTTTTCAACTAGTAAGCCGGAAAGAGTTCTTGATCACTGACGTAGCCTATATAAACAGATTTGTACGCTAAACTCACACTAGCCATTTCTATACTGTATGAAAACCATTTTCTACTACATAAAGATGCCTCCCAACTTTTGCTTAAATGAACAAGGTACTCCATTACTGAAATTTAATATAGCTATGATGCCCATGATAAGATAATGTCAATACCTAAGTTTGAAATGTTCTACATTCCTTACACACCATTCCATGTATCCTCATTCCAAACAGCGGTGATAAGGCAGAGCTAAAAGACCACCAAACATATCAATAAAGATACTGGCATCAAAACCACACAGTGATGAACTGTATTATCAGCACATAAGCTTACAGATACCATGTGTGTGTGTTTTACACCACACACACAACTGTCGAGTACAGGAATGGAAGCAACACTGACGTGACTTCATCTTGCCAGGCCTCTGATTTGGACTGTGCAGATATTAGTGTCAGTCACACAACTCAGGCTGTGAGCTATGTCTCTGGAAGTCCATGTATGACCTGTTTGCTGCAGCCCAGCTCCTGAGGGAGACAGGAGCCTATATTGTACTACAGTCTATTAATGTCACACTGGCTTCTCAGGCGCTGTGGTACAGACCTGTCTCTGCCACTCACTTGGCGGAAGCCACGTTCCTAACACTATCACCAGTAAAATGAAGGATAGCTTTGCTAGGACAATTGCCTAGTTTGGAGATCACAGATGCAGCAAATATAACACAGGGCCATACAATGTTAACTATGAACGAAAGAACAGGGAACTATGAACAGATGATTTGCCACTAATATCACTGCAGTTGAGATTTCTTCATCTCGTAACACACACGCTTTCCCTTTTACCTGGGTTTTGCTCATGGATTTAGGATTAGGATCTGCTGATAACATAAACGGATCAAGACTTACAGAAATGCCCTTACTGTGAACTTTATGTCTCTGTATATATACACACACCTTTTTTTTTTTAAATCCAGTTCCAGGCAAAGTCATAAGATCCACATAACAGGCAGATGCAATGCAAGTTCCCTCTTCATCCCACTTTCTTAAGTCTACCTGGCCTCCAAGTAGAATAGTACAATCTAGAAATGAGGTGCTGTTAGTTTAGCTGCAAACATTCTTGCCAAGGATAGTAACTGTGTTGGCTTTTGAGTCACATATACCTGCACACTAAAAACAATACTAAGATCCCCTTGCCCATTGCTGAGCAAATTTCAAACAGTAAATGTTTTGGCATCTGGTACCACGGACTGTTTCTGAATATGTGACATAAAGGTAAAGAAGCTGAAATCAGATTACTAACCCTTTCACTCTTTTCAGAAGCAAGAACTGCTAGTAAATTTAACTAACATTCATACACAAACGTTTCAGGTAACAAATACATGTAATTATTATTAAGGGATGTATCCCCATGCTGACCCCACCACCCGAAAATAATAACAACAACAACAAAAATAATAACAATAATAATAACCCCCCCAAAAGTCAAAGCAGAGAACTTGTAAATAACCACATCATTGGACAAAAAAGACTAAATTTCATAAAGTATTATTTTCATTAGAAATTATTAGCTGCACCTGCTTATACAAAAACCTCATAAACAAATGCCGATCTAGCCTGCTGCAAAATACAAACATTACAAGCAGGCATGAGGCAAGGAGATCCTGTACTATATCAGTTTTAGCAACCCCTTTCAAATCTATGGCATTACCATTCATTATCATAATTATGATATATAAATTCAAGAGTCTTTGTGACACTTATGCAAGAACTTCAGCACTGAATCCCCTATTTTAGGCTTACTGGTGAAAGTCTAAATGACTTGCATTACTGCTTTCTTCAGAGCACATTCCCAAAGGGCAAAACTTCTGAAAGACACACTCCACTGATTACGTACATGAACGATCAATAATCACTGCCTGCGGCATATGCCTTCTGTCAGTCTAAAAGGGTCAAGCAAACGGCTTCTCAACAGCAATAATGACTACAGATACTTCCCGCACCAGTCTACCCAAGTTTCATGAGGTTGACAACAACTTTAAAATGCCTGAAATTCCCCACCCAATAGGGTTACATACAATAAATAAATGCTAAGCGCTGTAATACAGTTGAGAACTTCAAAGGAAAAAAAAAAGTCATTCCAGTTACCATGTTTCCTGGTGTAGTAACTGGCTACAAACAGCTATGTAAGCTATACTCTTAATGACAGTTTCCTTTTTTAATAGCTGACAAGCTAAACACCATTCACAATAACTCAGAGTTGTTTTCAAAGCCACTAATTAAAAATCAAACACCTATTATATTTTTTTAATTGATATATAAACTTATCATACAGAATTACTCATCACTTTAACATTACATGTGCAGAAAAACGCTGTGTACATCCCTCCCATCATACTTCCCTTTAGCAATATTTTGGCTTGTCTCTACCTCTAGGCCTATGCCAGCTCCTGCTACCAGCGGTTTGGTTAGTCCTGTTATCAAGCCAACTCCACCACTTCAAAGGGGAACAGAGGAAGCCCTCTAGAATCTGCAAATTAAAGGTTGAGCTTCATCCTAATTCACATTTTCATCTATTTAATGCTCTTGCACAATCTGAACAGTTACTACTGTAGAACTAAAAGACTGTGAGGGAACACAATGGACCCATCAGTTTTTCAGCACATGGAAGGCCCTACAATGAAAAATGCAACAGATCTTTCAGTTATTCAGATGCCACTGAAGGACTCAGGTTGAGGCAATTATCTGGTGTTCAATTTATGTACCTCGGTCTCATTTTATTGTAAAGCTCAATCTACTTTGTATAAACTCTGAACTCATGAATAAGGTGCAGAACCAGGGCTCTAATTTGCATACAAGCGAGCACACACAGGCTGAGGGAGATACTGAATAAAATAAAGCTTTTGTCTCATTCTTGCCAAGAGCTGTGCAGACACCTTTCACAAATGGCAAGACCACAGGTAATGGACACTTCTTGAAACCACAAAAGGTTCTGTAACGGACATCAGGAAATACTTTTTTACTGTGAGGGTGACGGAGCATGGACACAGGTTGTCAGTTGCCCAGGAAGGTTGGGGAGTCTCCATTGTCAGATACTCAAAAGCCATGGACAACAGACATGGTCTTGGGCAACTGGCTCTAGGTGCTTAAACAGGGACGTGGACCAGACAACCTCTCAGCCTCTGCCTACCTCAACCATCAGTGGTTCTCTGAATTACTTCATGATCTTAATGACACAGAGAAACATCATTCTGAAGTCACTGCTGTTAGGCCAAGAAGAGGCTGGGAATATTGAACTTTCATTCTCTCTACAACCCACTTAAAGCCCAAAGAAATCCAGACATTTTTGGCCATTCCTCATAAATAAAGAAATGTCTACTTTAACGGCCCAAGGATAAAAACTAACCTGCAATCTAGCACACAGCTATAAAGTGGAACTGTTCTGCTCTCAGGAAGTTCCCACCACACCTTCGATATATGCAAACCCTTAACTAGCAGGGTTCATCAACCCTATCTGTTCTTCTCCACCAAAAAACTCACTTTTTTTCAGAAGATCAGGACCACTTTGAGTCCCATCAGCGCCATCTGTTCTTTAAAGACAATGAGTGCTCAATATTATGATACATGCAAAGTCTTCTTGTGCTGCAGGGAGTGGCTAAACATTGGCTCTGCTCTATACTGGTACAGAACCTGGGATAAAATACAAAATAAATGCTGTCCTGTTCTCCAGATCATATTACTTATTTAAAACAGAAGGGAAAAAAGGCATAAATTAGTTTGGAGATTTATAAATAAAAGATTAAATTGTATCTTAACATTTTTTGTACAGGACAGAGCATAAAAACAATTATAGTGGGCGTCTACCACATCTACAGTTACTGTCCATTGATGCACTCACATGAAAACACCGACTTGTCATGTATTTTACTATAAAACAATTTTCCTTATTAATTTATTGCAACCACAATGTATATACATAAACACACATAAAAAGAAATTCCTGTCGAAACTGAATTTTAATAAAAAGAACAATTATCAGAGAACAAAAGAACCTATGAAGAATATCATTTACCATCTTCACTGAAAACCCCACTGTAACACTCCAAGAGATTTAATCGCTGCATCTGTTCTACCACAGCCAAGTTGCAGACCATATTAACAACTTATTTTAAAAAATCCTGTCATGTAATTTTTTATGTAATTATTTTGGGGTTTGTCTCTGTTGGCATAGCAGGATCCTTCTCATCTCATATACTATGAATCTGAATTCAGACTGTTCTGAAGGAAAACCTCAGATTTCATTCCATCTTACGAATTCTGCTTTTCTCTTCAGAAATTTTTACCACCTCCTATACAGTGCATGGGGCTTAGACAAGATTAGCTTGTTCTCATTATCTAACAAATGCTATTGATGTTATCAGTGTCCAAAATAGGATGCCTTCTAAATAAGACTGACACACCTCCCCTCCTTTGCCTCAGAAACTTTAAACGGAAAGTTACTAGTAGTGTTACTTAGCTCCAAGACACATGCATAACCTCTGCCTACCTCAACAGTAAGAATCACAAAATGGAGTCACTGACACACACATTTCACTGCATTTAGCTCACAAGCAAAATCTTTTGAAATTGTGTGTTCAGTTTATTTGGCCTGGGGGTTTTGCGGTTTTTCTGTGGGTTTTCTGACCCCTGTACATCAACAGTGGATTATTCCAAGTTGAAGCTTTGGTCGCTATGGATCCAATCCCTCAAGCCTGACTTCATGCAGCATGAAGATGCCACCACAGGACTTAACCCACATTTTCATTGATCTGAAAGCCACTAATGTAATTTTAAAGTAAAATTTCTGCTTCTGTTTGCCACTGTTCACAGAGCTAAAACACAGGATGGTGTTAATCCAATCCTGATAATTCTCACTGATTTAGGAGACACCACCACTGCAGATTTTACATCAGGCTTACTGCAATAAATTCCGAGTATATAGATTCCTTTATCCCAAGAATTCAGTACACTGCCTAATACACCCATTAATCCTACATTTCTCTTAAGCAGAAAAAACTAAATCAAGGTTCATAAAGTTGTTCAAGATCACAAGGTAGAAAATTGAAAGCTAATGTCTCCATATCCTAATTGGCTTCCTAATGGGCTGGGGAAAAAGGAAAAACCTCAACAATTCTATTTAGGAATATTGTGTTCTAAATGCAAGTGATTCTGATGTGGGCTTCTGTGTGGTATTTCAAGTCCAACTAAAACCATACCTGATTTATTGTCTGCTGTACAAAATTTATTGTCTGATGGCTTTGGTAAAAATTTAAGAGGCTTACCTAGCAAGGGGATATAGCTTACCCCACTACGTTCTTTCCTCATAAGAGTATCTCCTATTTGCCTCTTTTAATAGACACGCAGTTAAAAGAACTAGTTCCTGAAGTCAGCTGGTTACGATCCTTTCAACACCAACTGCCTTCGCATACTGAACAATTTCCACATGACTTCCAAGCTGAATCCACAGCTGCACACAGGATATTCACAAGTAAAAAAAGGATCCCCCCAGTGTAAGACTGTGTGTGCAATGCCACAGCGCCTGTGCCATTAGGCACAATAGCTAAGGGCAATCCTGAGATTAAACACTCCCAGAACACAGCTAACCTGCGCCCTCACAATACCGGCTGGAATCAGCCCTTCTGGAAAGGAGGAGAGAAGGCTCTTGCCATAAAAAGAGCTGGGATTCTTAAACATCTGAAGCCAGGCTTAGGGGAAAATGACTGACGGGCAACAGCTGAGAGTATTTTGCATCGATCCTGTAACATCCTGACATTCCAGGGAAGGTGACGGCGAAGGAAGCTTTCTGGTGACATAAATAAAACTGGAAATCTTCAAAGAATTATTTAAAACAGTTAAAAATTACCATTTCGGGACTCACCTCACGCCATCCCAGCCAAAGCCCTTACTTCTTCCAGAAACACCCCCTCCCCCCGCCCACTCCCTCTTCCCGAGATGAAGTGGCTCCCCTTCCCACAGAGAACCCCTCGAGCAGCCCCGCCGCCCGGCTCCATCGCCCCCCAAAGCCCTTCTCTCTCGCCTTTCCTTCTCCCCCCGCCGGTACCTTGTAGAAGGCCCCGTTGGAACCGCGCACTTCCACCGTCAGCTCCTCCATGTTGCGAGCGCAAAGGACGCCGGGACGTGCTTCTAGAAACTGTCATCGCGGGGGGGAGCGCTCCCCTCCGCCCGCCCCTCCCGCGTCGCGGGGGCCGCTCGGACACCGCCCCGCCCCTGCTCCCCCTGCGGCGGTCGGTGGCTCAGCCCAAGCCGCGGGCGAACTAGGGGTGTGGGCACCGCCGGCGGAGCTCGGTTCCCTGCGGGCGGGGCAGCCGACTGCTGCCTCCCCTCCCTTCCCCCCGTCCCGGGAGTGGGAGCGTCCGGCGCGGCTGCTGAGAAGGGGATGGGGATGGGGATGGGGTGGGTAGTCCCGCAGGGAGATGGCGGTGGGTTAAACGAATAGCGGTGGAGAGGGCCGGGCCTTCGCGGCCACATCTCCTTCCCAGAGTCGCCCCGAGGCGGTCAAGATGGTGCCCGACGAGTGCTCACATCGCATTGTCCTCGCACACACTCACAATCCCCGCTGTCCCAGCTGCTTTCCTCCCACCCCCCACCACCCGGCGCTGCTGCGGAGAAAATGAAATGACAGCGCTGTTCGGGCGCTCCAGCTCGCTCTGAGCTCGCTGCTCGCACAAGCTTAGTCATGCACGGCCTGAGGCACGGCCTGCGACTCTGCCTAGCGCGTATGCTTATAGCAATGGTTGAAAATACCAATAACGGTGCTCCCAAACGTCCTTGCTGATAATCGTTCCCATTAGGTGCCAGGCGGGAGAACAGGATGGCATTTTAACCATCTAATGTTTCCGAGTTTAGGTTTAGTGTTTGGAGGTTTAGTTTAGCGACCTTGCAATACCTGGAAGGGGCTACAGGAGAGCTGGGGAGGGACTGTTTTCAAAGGCTTGTGGTGATAGGATGGGGGGCAATGGGTATTAACTGGAGAGAGGCAGATTTAGACTGGACATAAGGAAGAATTTCTTCCCTGTGAGAGTGGTGAGACACTGGCAGGGGTTGTCCAGAGCAGTCGTGGCTGCCCCATTCCTGGAGGTGTTCAAGGCCAGGCTGGATGGGGCCTTGAGCAATCTGATCCAGTGGGAGGTGTCCCTGCCCATGGCAGGGTAGTTGGAACTAGAAGATCTTTAGGGTCCCTTCCAACCCAAACTATTCTATGATTCTCTGTGATAAATCAGAATCACTAGGTTGGAAAAGACACACTGGATCATCAAGTTCAACCATTCCTATAAATCACTAAACCATGCCTCTCAGCACTTCATCCACCTGTCTCTTAAACACCTCCAGGGAAGGTGACTCAGCCACCTCCCTGGGCAGCATGTGCCCAATGTAGACTTTTTGCCAGTTTTGACCATGTCAGAGCAGTGAGGATTTCAGATAACAGAGGCCTCAGAGTGTTGAGAGACCTGGTTACTGGGTAAGGTGACTCAAATGTGCCACAATTGAAAGAAAGATGTGGTTCAACATCATTGGCTTTGCCTGTGTGCTGCTGGCAAAGCCCCACACCTGCCCAATGGGTAGCATGCAACTCTGCCCGTGCCTCTGTTGCCTAGGGAGTAACTGGCAGGTGTGGGGAGGAGCTGGAAGGGTTCTGTTGGGGAGGAAGTGAAGACCATGGGTAGAGCTGAAGTTATGGGCTCTGCAGACAGTAGAGACTTGAGTCATTGTGGTGAAGAGACACAAATCTATTTATTAAGAACCCTATATGCTCAGCTTGTTCCAGAAAACACCATGAGTTTTCCAGTCAATAAGTCATACCTTTCTTTGTCTGGGAAGTAGTGTTCAGAAAAAAAACAACAATTATGTGATCCACTCTTTTCCCATGCTATGTACACGAATATACTGATTCTTGCATAATATTCCATAGGAAAGTTGGAGGGTACCATTTATTATAACTATTATTTAGATCTTTATTCGGTCAATGGTGTCTAGGCCACCTGTGGGTATAATCTAAAATGATAGGTACTCCTATTCACAGAATCACAGAATCACTAAGTTGGAAAAGACACACTGGATCATCAAGTCCAACCATTCCTATAAATCACTAAACCATGCACCTCAGCACCTCATCCACCTGTCCTTTAAATACCTCCAGGGAAGGTGACTCAACCACCTCCCTGGGCAGCCCGTTCCAGTGCCCAATGACCCGTCCCATGAAAAATTCCTTTTTCTGATGTCAAGCCTGAACCTCTCCCAGCAGAGCCTGAGGCCATTTCCTCTTGTCCTGTCCCCTGTCACTAGGGAGAAGAGGCCAGCACCCTCCTCTCTATAACCTCCTTTCAGGTATTTGTAGAGAGCAATGAGGTCTCCCCTCAGCCTCCTCTTCTCCAGGCTAAACAACCCCAGCTCTTTCACCTGCTCCTCGTGAGACTTGTTCTTCAGCCCCTTCACCAGCTTTGTTGCTCTTCCCTGGACTCACTCCAGAGTCTCAACATCCTTCTTGTGGTGAGGGGCCCAGAACTGAACACAGCATTCAAGGAGCGGTCTCACCAGTGCCGAGTACAGAG
>WAAB01023911.1:17630-80873 GCA_013389865.1 Piaya cayana | reverse complement strand
CCATTTACCACCACTCTCTGGGCCCTTCCATCCAACCAGTTTTCCACCCAGGAGAGTGTGCACCTGTCCAGGCCAGAGGCTGACAGTTTCTGTAGCAGAATGCTGTGAGAAACTGTGTCAAAGGCTTTACTGAAGTCCAGGAAGACCACATCCACAGCCTTTCCCACGTCCAGTAGGCGGGCCACTTTGTCATATAAGGTGATCAGGTTAGTTTGGCAAGACCTGCCTTTCCTATTCCTACTGGCAAAGGGCAGTTGGGATTTCCCAGGATAGGATAAAGTATGAAACCTGATAATATGAAGCAAATCTTTGTGCTACAAAAATTCTACACCAGAAGTTTTCATTTTCCCATGATGGAATAGCCTGAGGTTCATTTATTCAGCTTTGAAGACGCAGACTCCCAGTGTCAACTGCTGAAAAAAAAAAAGGTGTTTGGATTTAAAAAAAAAAGACAAAACCAAACTAGGCATGAGCTGCTAGTACTCAGGAGTAAAAACAGGATGCACATAAAAAAACAGATTACTTCAGAATTTCAAGAGTTGCCTGGGTGTCCAAATTTGTAAAACAGAGTTGGGGGAGGTGGTTCTGGTCAATAATGATAAGAAGAACTGGCTTGAGCCAATACAATCTGCATGTGAATTTCCCTGATAAAACTTGTTTTTCTGCAAGTGTGCACATGATAGTAGTTAAAGTGGCAGGGTTGTTTACTGAGGCAGATTGCTAGGTGCAAATGGGGTAGAAGGAGGTTATTATTAGGTTGTGAGCCATAATAGTTTGCAGCACATCAGTCAGACTAATCTAAGGCAATCTGTTCTAAGCCTAGTTTTCACTTAGTGTAAGTTAGCAGTAACCACTAAAATGAATTACTTTGAAGTATTTAGTGAAATAAGAAAAGGGAGGATATTTTCTCTACTCATCTTCAGGAACTCAAGAGTGTTCCTGTGGTAGTAGGTACTTAGAAATTTTGTCACAAGGCTACATAAGGTGATTATCTTTTGTTTTCATTTCGCAACACCCACAGAGAAACTACCACCTACATTTCATAGAGCTGTGCTAGTCAGGGAGATGCTATGAGTAAGTCTAGTTGAACTACTTCCTGTCCTCTGTTGAAACCGTCTGGCAATGCAGAAGGGAGAGCAAGCTTCATCATGCCAAAGTACAGTAAGCAAGAAATAGCAGGATTCTGTATCCTTGAGGCTCTTGGTTGGAAAAAAAGCAGAAAAAATACTTGCTTATTTAATTGAGCAAAATAAAGGGTGAAGGTTTAAACACTGAAGGGTCATGATTGTTGTCTTCAAATACATCCTCCCAGAGGGGATAATGATCAGTGAGAGACTAAGGCTATAAAAGACAGAAAACAAGACTAGCAAAAAGACTCCCAAATAGGTATAGGCTGACCATTAATAAATACAGTCTGGAAAATGCAGCTTAAAATAGGAGGCTGAGGAAGTATCTGGAACAGCCTTTCAGAATCAAAGTTAATAAAGCCTGCCTTATTTTAGGATGGAAAAAGCATTATGATGGTGATATTTCATGAGCAATATAAACCATACTTTGAAGACAGAAGACTTTGAAAGTATTGATTCCAACAAATAAACAACCAACCCCCAACCTGATCCTTCCAAACGCAATTGTCTAAAATTCAGGAATTACGTGGACAAACTAGAGAGGGTTCAGGGAAAAAAAAAAAAACAACACAAAACAAGAACTGAAAATGTAACTCATGCTGAAACAGTACATTTTGAAAGAGTGATTTTTTGGTCACAATCTGCAAGTACCCAGGTATGAGAAAAAAAATGTAAAGGTCTCTTTAGATTCCTATTACTAGCAATTTTTAAATCTATTGGATATACTCTAGATCATACAAAGATGGATTCTTGGAAATCTTACCATCTGCATAACCAGAAGTCAGAACGGAATTGTCATTCTGGGACCTTCTGACATAAAAATCTATTAAACATTCATATTACCCAAAAGCAGACAAATTTTAGCCATTTTCAAGGACTTGGTCAAGAGTAAGGTGACTATGAAAACAGCAACATAACTCTCCAGAATAGTGATCTTTTATCTGTCTATTTTCAGTTATGAAAAGATAGACAAATTGGTTGCCCTCTTAAACTACTAGTAGGCTGAGTCCATTTTTGACAATTTTTTGTAGTTTTAAACCCATCACTTACTTCTCTGCCAGTGAACTTTAGTGCCTTTGTTGATACAAAAACAAGGGGTATAGCTGTGTTTTACTTAACCTGTTCCCTACTCATCAGTAAAGTAAAACCTCGGAAGCATACTTTCTTAGCATATTTTAGAAAAAAAAATCAAGCTCAACTGTTAAATCAGATTTGTGCATTTACTTACGAACACAGAGTGTAATAACCTGGGTCTCACATTCCATTCAGTGAAGGGAAATGCTGACACTTAGCAACTTGTGCCATAAAAAAATAAAATAGTTCTAAAAAATTAATCTGTCTTTGCTTTTAACTGGGTAAAAACCTCTTTGGTTCACTTGCTTATTCTGAAATTTTGGCAGAAGTCTGATACCGATGAGAGACGTCCGTCCAGGGATTCCAAGCCTTAGCAGCACTAAGACCATCTATAAATCAGCATGCATCCCCTGTCCTCAGTGGAGACAAGCAACGCAGGTGAACGTTTGAAGGATATTACAAGATAAGATCATATCAGCCTCACATCTTACCAAATGACAAAACTACACTACAACTCAGAGTAAGTCTTTTCCTTTGGAAAATTATGTATTTCCCAGTACAGGGGCTTTACTCATTTATGAGTAAGTTTACTTTGTCCCACATATTGCAGTGGGTAGCTGAAGGAATTTTGGGAGAGAAGTAAAATCAGTGCCAACAGACTTGTGCAAGCAGAGCAGGGTATCTAATATTTTGTGGCACAAAAATGGTATTAAGGTATCTGGTCTTGTGTCCTGTTGGGCTGCAGATGTATAAAAGGCCAGTGGTTTGTTGTAAAAATGGAAAGAAAACTCCTAAAGAATAGCTTGTGTTTTATTTATTTTGTCTTTCACTGTGATTTTTGCAGTATTTGAACACTGAGCTGAAGAAGTATCTCCACCAATTTTCAGGAGCCTTACAAATGCATTCCTGACCTTTACAAATGAATGAATATTTGTCTGGAGGTTAGCTAAATTGAGTGTGCCATACCCAGATACATCTGCAAGTACTGTAAGCAGACACCGCTTCTGAAAATAGGATCCACAAAAGGTGTTGCTAAGTGAATGTCTGTAAAAACATTTTTGTGCAGTGCAGTTTAAAACCCTCTGGTATGAAAATCAGAGAATGAAAAAATCCAGAGTGTTCCTATAATTGCAGATAAATATCTGCAGTTATTGACATCTATCTTGAAAGGGAAGAATCGTCAGAGCTAGTTTATTTTGTGTGTATTACAGCTGATAGCACTCACATTTATCTGTCTAGATGTAATGAACTTAAAATGTTTTACAGTTATAGGGTTAACCCCTCCAAGTTCAGTACAATAAAAAGTGTTAATAATCCACAGAAAGCGGTCAGTATTTACTATTCATTCTAGTTCTTGTTACTGCAGTCTAAAAAAGAAAGTCACCAAGCTAATTAAATTATATAAGGAAGATGTCAGGAACCAATGTTAAAATGAAATTGCTTTTGATTACAGTCTGTATTTATGCTGAAATAATGATGATTTAGGTTTCATCGAAATCCACAAGATAATGTGCATGCTCAGCAAAAGAAAAATATACATCCAGGCATAAGGCTACTATGTGAAAGTGATTTCACACTGAATGTTAAATTATGAACCTTCTTTTTTCACACTGGATGAGCTCTGGGCTTACCATTACTTGGTGGTCTTCCTATTTTTGTCAGCAGCAGCACAGGAAGTAAGCAAATCAAAACTAAAATTTTGATGTCATTCTGGAAGCAAATAGAAGCACTCGACAATGACTGCTGTAAGCACATTGTTCATTCTGGCACAATGCAAAGAAACTGCAAAATCATTTCACTGAAATTTTAATGAACATAAATGAGAACACTGCCGTTTAATGGACTTTATAGTCAGAAGCTCATCCATTCACAATACAACTTTTCATGGGGTTGGCTTGGTTTAGTAATTTTTATTATCACTTTACATCTGCCTCTTCTGCATGCTAGAGTGAATGCAGCTGATTAAAATAACCTGGCTTGTGGTTGACTTTGTTCCAAGCCAGAAAGTAAAAGGCACTGAGCACCAGAGAAGGATATCTGTGGTAGAGTGAAGTCACGGTGAAGAGATGGTGTGGAAAGGCCTGTCATGTTGTTAGCTTTAGACATGCAAGCCTACAAGCTCTGATCTCCAAGCATTACAGGCTATATCCTTCCTAATACTGTTGCTACCCACACAAAACCAAATTAATGATATCTGCCTTCTGCACACTTTCAGTGTAAGGCAGGAGAGGAAGGTACTACTTTTTCTCTATTGCTGATCCAGTTTTGGTGTTTTTTTAATCTTGATGAGTCTAGACTACCTTTGTTTTGAGTTGACACCTAGGCCAACTTTTAGTGTCATTGTCATGTACAGACATACCTGCATTTCTAGCATTGGACTGGACCAGAGCAGGGTCTCAGGTAATGTAGATTTCTGCAATATGAATTCCTAGCTACTTCTTGCCAACATAAAGACGTGCATGCCTACTCCCTCATTCTGAGTATTAGCATTTCATTTCTGAAAGTTGGGACCTAGTCTAAAAAGAAGTCAATGAAGTTCTGAGCAAGATTTGCAAGAAACAGTGGGCAGCAAGCATGATGCTATCATAAATACATGATCTAAGTTATAAGAATTTAGTGCCACAGGATATAAAAATCCAAACCAGCAGCACATAAGCAGAGACGTACCTGGAGTAGCAGAGGGATGCGTATCAATCCAAGTGAAGAAATGTATGGAAGAGTGAGGAGGGAACTTATAGGGAGGCAGGTTAGCAATACATCTGTGAGAAACTGTAAGTAAACTGAATGTAATCTAAAGTACAAAATAGTCAATTTCAAGAAGAGATCACTTGTCAGTTCAAGGTATTCTGCTCTCAAGAGTTCCAAAAGCAGGTTTCTATCTTGCCACGCATTACTTTTTGAAGGCTCCAATACAGCAAAATACTTAGGTAGGTACTTTACTTAGTATCTGAATGGAAGAGATATAAGAATTACGTTAAACAGTTGACTTAATCTGTGGTTTTCCAGAAAAGTAAAAGAGATGAGAATAAAGTTTTCTCATAATTTGTTGGCACAGCAATAACATAAAACATTCTGAATATACATATTTTCAAGTTCCTCTGAAATGTACCACCACCACCACCAGATATATAAATACATTTACATGCACATATGAGTGTGTATATATGTAAAAAGGAACAGCAAATAAATAGTGTCTCAGTGCCCTAGAAGCAAAGATAAGCGTTTCACAGGTGAAGTACTAAGGATGTTGATAAATCAATGTCAGGATCTCAACATCATTGTTCTTCCAAAATGCATTGTATTCAACTACCCAGAAAAATCAGAGGAACTTTGTCTATTACTTTAATCACAGACATGGACTTAAAGAAATTAAATACAGAATAAGGTATTAAACATGCATATATTGATGTTTGCAAGTCATTGCTGATTACATATAGATATGCATTACCCAAAACCTTGCCTTGCTGTTAGATGCAATGGGGCAGTATGGTACAGACAGAATCTCAGCAAAATGAGTTATCAATAAGTTAAAATATGTTTTCTGTGGTTGCTGTCTTAACTGAGATAACCTTCCTCATGTATGTGTTCCAGTTGTATCACAAATGCCATTGAAGAGGGTGGGATAAAATCTGAACACTTGCCTTTTTCTTTTTTCCATCTTTCTGAAAGTACCATTCCATTAATAGCATGGGACTTTCCCAGACTGCCTATCTGTTGAGATGAAAAAGGGAACTCATGAAGCTACTTCGGTGATAAAGTAGATAGTTCTGATAAATGCAACAAAACTGACCATCCTTTTGATCTAATCAATAATATTATTACACAAGTGCTCAGGACGTCCTGTCTTTGGCATACTTCCACTTCCTTTTTTTCAGTTGTTTGATACACTGGTACCAAATGCTCTAGACTGTCTGGTATATTAGACACTGCAGTTCCTTATTTCACCCGTGACTTGTTGCCACAGGACTCATCATCTGAGCTGTAAAACCTGAGGATGCTCTTTCTACAACTGTACATGCCCATATACCTCCAGCCCTGGACTTTTCCTGCTGAGATAAATGGTTACTTCAGAAAGGAGCTCCTCTGCTAAACCTTTAAAATGCTGCTTTAGACAATGGGGAAGAAGTGGCTGATTGTCAGATTCCAATTATATTAAAGAGCCGTCAAAAGGAGATGCTGAGGAGGATAATTGCAAACAGATGAAATATGCAAGAAAAGTAATAGGAACAAGAAAGGGACATGATAAAAAGAGAAAAGTCAAGAACAGCAAGAAGAGAACAGCAGAAGAAAGTTCAAACAACAGAGAAAGAACGGTTCAAAATTTAGGCTTAGATGAAGAAAGAGAAGTTTGAGGAATGAAACAATAAAAAAAGATCGATGAGGTAAGAGAGGAAGATAGATAAACTGGGTGATAAATGAGGAAAGGCAAGAGAGAAAGAATAGTTCTAGGGAACACATGAAAATACATGATTGTCATCTGTGAAATTCACACTTTATGAAATCCAACTTCATATCTATTTCTTACCCACTTGGAACAGGAATTTGATTGCAATTCTTTCACTGCCTGAGCTGTACCACATGGCTGTAACACACAGTTAATGCTGCATCTGAATGAGTAGGATTTGCATGGGAAGCAACACAGCCACCTAACACAGTGTTGCACCCAAGCTAAGATACCTTGCCTTTCAGTAGGGTGCATGGCCTCCATGAAACACCAAATAAGGATACCTTAAGGTAAGGATACCTTAAGGATAAGGTAGCTTGTTTTGACATCCTTGTATATTAGCATGTTGTGAAGATGTAATTTCATCTTTTTTGACTGAAGCTATTTCACTTCCAAGAAATACATTAGTGCTCACAAAGCTACAGAGCATTTGAGGACACTTCAGATTTTGAACCAGTGAATCCTTGCATACTGATAATCACAGATACAATGCCTTTTTTTCTGTATAAAATATCCAAATCATCTTGCAGGACTGAAAACTTGAAAAAATTCACTAGTTCCACTTTATGGAACCATTTTGAACAACTTTTAATTCATATGATGAATGTTTTAAGAACTGAACATTTTCATCCTTAAACAATATTTTATTTTAAATTAAAATAAATTAAAATAAAATGTGTTTTCTAAATATATGACAATAAAACCTGATGTCTCTGCTGCTCATACTATGAGAAAATAGTATCTCACATACCCTAAATTCCACACACTGGAGCAATTTAGGTCTCCTTAGAGATCACAGTTTGAACTACAAATGCAATAAGGGCTGCATCCTGCTGTAACTGAAATCCTTCGTAAGTCTCCTTCTGCTTTTCAATCTCTCTAATTTTTCATTAGATCAAGAGTCACATTTTTGTTGGCAGTAAAGCAATTCCAATTTGAACTGCCTTCTGTCTTCAATAGGAATTTTCCCAAAGTACAGAAATAAAAATGTAAAACTTCGCTGTGTTTCATTACTTTCATTCTTTTGAACATAGCTTCTCTGAAAGCTCTGTGTGAAATTATTAGAAGGTTTTGAAATGCTTGTGAAAGTAGATGCATATATGGGACTCAAAGGGCCTTATTTAAAAAAGAAATTTGCCAGTTACCTAGATCTCTGGTTGGTTATGCCCATTCAAGGATACAGAATCCATCATTCGTATGATTATTTTTACATCTGAACTTTTTTTTATACTCGATAGACTTGAAACTTTCAGGGTCATTTGCCCAGCATGTAGTTGAATGTCCTGTGCTATAGATTCCAATTAGCAAGACCATGTTCAATGGTCCTACACCACCAATGCTGTCTAACTGCTTTCCACTTGGCTTTATATGTTTCTTCTTTGTTGCAGCTGCAACCAGGTCTATCTGCCCTTTGATAGAAAAATTTCAATTACCCCAGGGAGAAGCTTTTAGCTTTATTAAGCATTGAAGTCTACACATTTGTTCTTCTGTTGAAGAGCAGTTCAAAAGGAGAGTTTCTGAGGAAGTAATCTGATAAATTAGGATAAATCTTGTGGACTTTCACTGCTAATGTTTTTCCTGTAACCTGAGCCTAAGAATCTGCCAACTCAATGTACAGTTAAGCATTTCTTTAACACTTTTAGCCCCTGACAGATGCTTCTTATACTTTACAAGTAAATGGCTCTTCAGTGTTTTTTGAGACTGCTGTGCTCTCGGCATAAAATTGATGTCACAGAAGGCTGGGAAGCTGAGCTCTAGCCTTGATAGAAGGTGACAGAAAACTGTTCCCATCTGGTAGCTTTGTATTGGCCTCTGAGTAAACTAATAGTTTCTTTTCTTAGATGATGGGTGTCAACTTATTGCCTCCTTGTTGCCAAGAGTAATCTTAGTTGTCTAGGAAAAAGCCAGGACTGCATACACCAGATCTCTCGTATGCCCTCACTTTGTTGTGATTGGCCCCTTCCAGAGTGAGGTGGTTGAGTGACATGGGGAAAAAGCTCACAATAACGCGGCTGTAAGTCACGTCTCTTTCTGGATAACAAAAGGAGCTTCTCTTCCTAATGCTGTCAGTCTTGTATTTTACTTCATTGATGCGTTCATTTACGCAAATAAATAAGGCTGTCATTTAGGCTTTTTAATGTTTGAAAATTCCACAAAAGTTTCACATCAGTGATTTGAAATTGAATCTTTCATTATTGTCTCTATCTTGCAAATTAATTTATTACTGCATTTGAAGTCCTATATGCCTCTTGAGAGAGCTGAACATACAGTTTAACAATCTACCCATAAAGAGCAAACATGAGTTACACATTTAAAGAAAATAATCTTTCAGTTGCATGGAGAGCCTGTCATTCTTGCTTTTCTGTTTAAACTTCATATAATAAAGCCTTTCTTTCTGTTTCCAGGGAAGTTTTGGTTTTTCCTCACTTATTGTTGTTCTGTGTGACAAAATAAAATAGCACATTGAGTCTGTGTAAAGGGCATACAACTAAATTGGAAGAATAGTAGAGTTCTTGGATGGGATATATTTTTCTAGGAATCCTCAATAAAGAGCAAGGAGACCTCCAAGCCCACAGTCCTGTGTAAGTCTGAAGCTATTGTGTGCCTTTTTTTGAGCACTATTAAGTAACAACCACAATCAGTTTCAAACACAGGTAGCAGAATTTACATTAGAAAATCTCATCTGGCTAAATACTGCCCTATAAATATACATATTATAATCTGCTATTAACACACAAGATTACATTATCATAATACATCAAAATTTTACAACTGGGGATTTTGAATTAATTACCACTCTTCATTGGTGCACATTCATGAGAAGACCAATATGCTACCAACACCTCTTTTACAAGACACTTACATCCTCTATGGTCCCCCTGGACAGAGGCATTTCCCTTTTTCTCAGCAGCCCAACTAACAACAAATACTTCCACTAAAACCAAAACAAAATTGAAAAAAAGAAAAGAAAAGAAAAATCCCTAAACTGTTTGCTCTTTCTTGCAAAACAGTATTTCGTGGTGCAATGAAAAATATCAAGACCAAGGAAAAACAATTAGGATTACAGAAATTAATTCTATGTCAAATTCCATGGAAGGAGTCCTGTTCACATCAAAGCTTTTGGCTTCTCGTTGATAATGAGATTACACATCACACTTGAATTTCTACATATTCTTCTCTACAGAATATATGCATTATCACAGTCTGCTGATGATTCTGTACCAAGTTCTATCAGTTTAAAGCAAAGGATGTATTTTTGGTTCCAGTGGGTTTGGAAAACCTGCAACCCAAGACATAACACCATAACCCTGGAGCTGAAACTCTTGCTAGGGCTTGTGTTTCCAGTGTTACACTATGTTGTGCATGCATAGTATTTTAGGCTTTCATTTCCAGTCAGTCAAGTTCTCTGCCTTTCAAATTTCAACTCGTATCACCTATCTATCTTCATTCAATACATAAGTACACACATAAACAATGAAACTTAGTGAACAATTGTGTTGACAGGATAAAAAAGTGGAAAAACTGCTGTCTCGCTCCCCTACCTGGTTGGGTCTGAAAAATTAGCTGGAGAAAATTGAAGCTGGAAGACAGTAGATAAGACTGAACATAAAGAGTTAACTTGTTTACAAAAAAACTTATCTCTTTATCCCCTCATCAGAATAGAAAAAGTATCATAAAACAAATACCAAATCTTACTTTGATACTTTCCATTTTCTGAGTAGTCTGGTAGTACAGTCTGGTGACATTTTGATGTTTAACCTCTTGAGAGATGATTTGGTAAGCTGAAAGGGAGAACAGTCCTTTCAAAACTGTATTGGGCTCAGGTGTCAAGTCACTATTCCAAAGTTCAGGTATGTATTGCTGAATCAGCTATTGCTAATACCTGTGTTTACAACATTAAGAGAAAGAAAGTACTGGAGGAAAGTCTTGCATGCGCCAAATAGAGAGATGTCTATATTAAGACTTATGCTGAATTGTTAATTTTTTGTTATCAGTGAAACCAAACTAAGAATTTGTGTGCTCAGCTGAGAACATTATTGGTGCAGATTGTTTGTGCTTTAAAGATTATAGTCACTTTTGTTTGAGCCCCTGAGTTCAAAATATACTGCTCAAAGTTGGTTATTAAATAAGTGATAACATTTTTGAAGTCTACATCAATGCAAGATGTACTGAAGTTTTCGAGACTTGTGGTGACTCAGTGCTGCCTGTTTGTCTTGAGAGGAAAGGTTTGGTTTTGTTTTTTTTAAAAAGCATTTAAAATCTAAGTTGGAACCATAACATTCATTACTGCTGAACCCAAGCTCTTAAGTTCAGCAGAACATGCACTGAAGAAGATCATCATCTCAGTCAGGTACATCCAACCTGTAGCTGGAGAAGGCCAAATTCATTCTCCATGTTTGAAAACATTACAGCATATTGTTGTCTGGCAGACAGCTGTTAGGCTGGAATTGGTCCATTAAGTACTTCCATCCTAGCTGCAGCCTCCCCTCCTCGCTGCAGCCTCAACTCTTCCCTGCCCAGACCTTTTGCCTCCTTCTTCTTCCCTTCTACAGCAGCCTTCTACAGATACAGAAAATGAGATCTAGTAGCAGGGACTTTCAGGAGCAATGGCAGTGGACCTATAGGTGAAGAGGGGAGTATTGCTGCTGGCCTGGTGCCAGTGCTGGTTATCTGCTGAAATGAGCAAGGTGCTGCTCTGTGCCAGTGTGTAGAGGTTGAAGCCTGCTTTGGCAGGTTTGAGAGCTGCTGCCTGGTGAGGAAATGAAGGTAGCTCTGACTGCTGCTGGAGAGAGAAATGAGAAGGGGGACACAGACTGCAGCTGTAGATGGGAAGAAGGGCTATAAGTTACAAGGCTTTGTAAAGCAGAGATCCAACTTGCAGCTACCAAGGCTGTACATCTCTGCTCTGCATTATCACACAAAAGAAAACAGTACGTGAAGACGACTTCAAATGAGCAGAACAGCTCTATCAGTATCTTTATGCTGATCAATATAACAGATAATTTGTTTCAGTACTGTGCTTTCACCCAGGTGATACTTTCTTCTCCTGATACAATGATACATAGTTTTGTTTAAGTAACTTTGATTCATGGACTTCTAATGAAAGAACCTGTCCTATTCATCTGTACCAGGGAACAGTTTAAATTACCTGCATAAAAGACCTCCTCACAATATAACTTTCATATAATATTAAGCAAGCATCTCTTTATTAATTAAATATTAGTTGGAGAATTTACCCACTCTTAGTGATATTTCCAAGGCACTAACATCAACAAATGTCTACCAGAGGCAGATTGAGGTGTTGGTAAATCACTTTCTTTAAGATTTGTGGTTACCCAGTGTAGCCTACAGTGTGAGACTGTGAACGGGGTGCCTGTGTCTCAGAAATCACATGAATGATCTACAAAGCATTAGAAAAAAAATAATTTAAAAAGTGATGGAGAACACTTGAAAGAAGCCAGGTTCTAGTGCAAGGGTTCTGTGGCAATCTTAGCCGGTGCTTTTAGCATCTTTAGTCATTGCCTTATTTCAGTAAAAGAAGACACCTCTGTGCAGTTCACAAAGCAAGGAGTAATTTATGTCTCTGTGTCTAATGATGGTACCTTACAGGCTGAGAGGACCACTTGAATGAAGTGGCATTGTATCTGCAAGCTGGGCACTCATGCACATACAGAAAATGTTTGTCTTAATTCATTTTTTTCCTCTCCAAAGAAAGCATACATTCTATAGCCTTGTATCATTCCTCTTCCTGCATTACTCCACTTCAAACATTCTTTCTAGCACATATGTTCAGTCTCTTCTCCATACAGCTAAACAGTAAGCCAGACAGTAGGTAAAGCTATTATAGTCTCTGGCACAGGAACCCTCCTCTACAGAAATATCCCAAGTCATTTCAATAAAGAAGAAATAAACAAAATTATGAACCCTGCTGATTAGTCTCTTGCAGTATATAGCTACTATTCAGCTGACAAATTAAATGTTGGGCAGAAAATAACACTACTAGTATTACTGTATATATTAATATAACTATAGAGAAAACAGCCGTTGCCCTTATCCCTTCAGCACCATTAGCTGGCACCATTAGCTAATTGGATCTCTACTATCAAGACTTGTTCAAGCCTTAAAAGAATCTATTAAAACCAGAGAACAAACAGAGAGATGCTAGTCAGGTGAAGGACACAAACCCTTACTTTCACTGTGCTTTTTCATTCCACCAGTAAAACAGCTTTGCCTGTGAGTCCGGCTTTAGGACGGAGGGAGTAAAATAGAGAACATGTACACAGACATCTTGCAAAATTAATGCCACAGTGCTAAGTTCATCAGGAAATCCATTTTAATAGCAAAAAATTGCTATTTCCATGGAATCATTGTCTCCCTGGAACAGCAGGTTCTCCCCTCCTCCCAGCAGGTACTTAGGGCTAAGCTATGTCTAATCCTTAGAAAACTATCATCTCATACACATCACTGGCCTGCAACCAGGAAGTCACAGAGGATCACCAAAGACATAAAGCTTGTAGCTTGTTTCACAGTCCAAGTGGCATCTCGTAGTCACCGGAAAACAGAAACCTCAGCACATCTAATTGCAGAGCTTCAGAGCAGTCTGTGCAGCCCAGTGTATGGGCTGCTTTCTGCAGTGTGAAGAGAACCTATAATGAAGCACAGTGCCAGCACCACCACTTGGTTCTTGGATTACTTCACCTCTTCTTCCAAGAGACTATAAGAACAGGAGTTGCAATCTTCAATATTTGCTTTTTCCTTTATCTACTTTTATCCTTGCTTTTCCTTGGTGAGAGACATCAAAAGTATCTTAAATTAAATTTTAGGATTTGAAAATGGAGGTAGGCCTGTTCAGCTGTAGTTTATCTGGGAAAAGCGGCAGACTACTTTATTATAGTTCATGTAGTCTGAGACAATAATCTTACTTTTGAGAAAATAAAGGTATTAAGCCACCACAGAGGAACTAAAAGGAGACTTTATACTTTTCTCAGAGATTTTTGTTCTAAAAAGGTTGGTTGGGTTTTTTGTTTTCATTTCCCTATCAGAATACTAACCACTTCTCTAACTTCTGAGTTTCAGATTCAACAGATTAAATTCTTCAGGTATTTTAAACAAAGAGCTCATAATGAATTATTTAGAGTTTACTATCGGTCTTTGGAATTGATGATCTGATGATTAATTAATTTAATGATTTAATTTCAATCCAATGCATCAATAGCTAACAAATATCTATATAATAAAATAACTTCAGTTAGTAGTCATTCAGTAAGTGGACTGACTTAACTTTCACTTTAGCTTAATACTGGTGATGCCAGCTCAATTTAAGTTTCCCATTTTATTTTTTTTTTCCCCTGGAGAGATTCATTAGTTTTTAAAACAAAGCAAAAATTTAATAAAAATTCCACTTTTTCTTTTTTTTTCCCCATAAAGCAGCACAGAGCAAGAACCTTTCTATATTGTGTGAATATTAAGTGATCAAGGGCCTGATGGAGCCTCAGTTAGTGTTTAGGTCTCTCACATAGTCCCACTCATAGATCATACTAACAGATCACAGTCAGTCATACAAATTTGTGCCATTGAACAAGGCACACTCCCAAAATAAGTCTAAGGAATCACCTTCATATTGTGACTCTACTGTGGCACTGCACACCAATCTGTTTCTAACAAAACATGCTTCAAACACAATTAAAATTGGACCAGGCAATAGCCTTCTTAACCCTCAGGAAGCCTTTGAGACTGAGGGTACTACACCAGCCAGCCGGAAAAATCGAGTGCCTCATTTTCTTTAAGTCCATCCTCTCTCTCAGCAGTAAACTCAGTTCCACCCTCCCTGCCTCCCACACTGAAGAGAATCTCATCATACACTGGATTTCCTTTAATATTCAATGTTTACACTTGGTGATGCTTTACACTGACTATTGCACAGTCTCTGGTGGACAACTTTGCCCATAACAGTAGTAAAACTATACAGGGCAGACACCTGCAATGATCTGCCTGCTATATTTAAATAATTCACTGTACAATTTTATGTAACCTCACATGTTAGGTGATTATTTGAATATGAACATATTCCTGGACAGCATGAGGTTTTCATCCAGTTGGGACCTTGTCTCCATCAGGAGAGGAAAAAACATGGGAGCTGGGGTTCTGTGGTTCCACTTCCAGTCCTTCCTACCTCTACCTCCAGATCACCCTCCAGCTGAGCTGGCACCTAGGATGCTTTCTATTCCAGCAATACTCAAAATGAGCTTTACCAAAAATTTGTACAAACTAAAGCCAATACCCTCTTTTCACCTCAAAGTCCTTTGATCAGACTCAGAAGACCTTCTAAACTGTTACATGGAAAACCTTTTATTTCCAGACTGACTACATGGTATGGTTACTGCTTCCTCTTGCAATTGCTGTAATTCTCTTAACAGGCAAAAGGAAGATCCATGGCAGGCAGGCACAGGTACCAGTTTGTAAGGATCAGCACACTAAAGCTGACTGGAGAGGTGCCGTCATTTACCTTTTCTGCACATCAGATTGCCATTCGTAAACCCCAGAATATTCCAAGGCTGATGAAACATTGCCTTATTCAGAAGTGATTTACCTCTAATTGCACATGATATTTAATGATCATTGTTAAGTGTTTTCCTTCTTTTGTGTTGGGAAAGTGCCTACAGGAAATTGCATTTTGACCCTTCCAACTTTAATCTCAAAAAACTTGAAGGGGCCGCATATTTGGATACGGAGTGAATACAATGAATCTTATTTTTCTGTATTTTGTGATGCTGCTGCCATCTAGAGTATAAAAGTAATATTGTGTCAAGAAACACCACCAGCAGCATTTAATTAATGGATTTGGTATTAACGGTGAGGAAGTATAATCATATTCATACATTTTACTCTATTTTGTTCCACTGCTGCCACCTACAGTTATAAAACAAGTACTTTTCTAACTACGGCTGTTTAATTAGTGGCTATTTATATTTGTGGGTGATACCTTACTTTTCCACAATTTTCTCATTACTATGGCTTGTCTCTTTGTCCTGAATGTCAGTATAACACAAGTTTTGTATCTAATGTTCTAGTTTAAAAGAAACAAACAAATTGGTTAAGTCAAATAATTAATTGTTACAATTTTAGTTTTTTAAAGGTAATCTTTAAAGAAGAAAATACCTTCGGTCAACCTGACCTTTTTTTTTTTCTGGTGCAGGACATCATTCATCATAAAAATTGGCCTTAATAGTCATAAGAGACCCCCTAATCAGAATTAATAGAGAAAAAAATAGGCTGCCATTGTCACTAACAATGACAGACAGCTGCTGTTATACCTGTAAAAAAACCCCCAAGATTATACAGAACCCTTTTTTTGTTTTTTTGGTGGCACAGAAAGCAGCACACATGCTTTGCGGACTGTAAAACAATCAATAAAAGAAAATAACGAATAATAGGTTACCAAATCTGCAGTCACTACTGCATGTGACCTCCTTGTATATTTGAAGGTTCAAAAGAAGGCTCCTTTGATGCCTAGTAGGTAACTACAGAATTTCCTGGAAGAAATTCTAGGCATTCTTGTTCTTTTAGCCTATTTAATTTTTAGACAGCTTTGGATGACTGCACTGGAGGTAACAGCAACCCTCCAAGATCAAACATCCACCAACTCTTTACCTGGATTGTTCCTTCCTCTTTGCTGATGTAATCACTTTCATTATCCCTCTTCAGGTGGCCTTGACAGCTTACTTTGTTGGGAATCCTTAGCTTGTCATGTCTAGTGGAAACAGTAGCACTTTCTATATCTTTGTTTGACAGCTCTATTACAGTGCCTCAAAACTCAGGAATTTAACACATAGGCCTCCTCAATATCTCTAATGGCAAATTTCATGGGAAAAAAACCCCTTTTCTTGGACTTTGATCACAGAACTTTCTCTAGCTAGCTGTTCTTGGTTCCTAGTTCCTCTAGCTGTGCCCCTTGCCATCTTTCACCTTCCTCTAAAGTAAAGCCGATGTCCTGGTTTTGTCTTTTCACACTACCTTTATGAAAAGTAGTCTCAGCTCTTGTCACAATGGCTTCACCTTAACAGCAACATGAAAGTCACGCATGCTTCTATATGTTCTCCAAATAGCTCACCCCAGGAACAGCGCTGCAGATAACACAGGTAGCCAAGTGAAGCAAGGTTTTATTCTCAGGTTGGTGTCATTTGTCTTTTTGGTTGTAACATGGAAACTTTTGAATAATACATCTAATCAGTTCCACAGTTTCTCAAAGAACATCCTAGGGATAAATGCAGAGGTATTTACAGAGTTAAGCAGAATCAAAAGGGAAAGAAAGTTAAACAGGGAATATATGAAGCTCAGATATAGAGCTGGCAGAAACAGAAGCTTCAATATGTTCTATAATTGTCTATAGATCAAAGATATTAGCAGCATGCAGTATAATAACAAAATATCTCTTCTCTGCTTGTCTTCTCAACGTAGGAATAAGAGAATTAATAATGGCATGAAAGATAGGTCTGGGAGAAAGAGCCACAAGAGTCCAATATATGTAAAGAATGAACAGCAATTGGTGCAGGGATGGAGAGAGGAAGGATTCCCAGCTGGTAATATCCAGGCACTGGGAGGGCATCCACAGTGTCTGACACAATGGAGAGAGGCACTTCAGGGTGTCCCTGAAAATTTAGTTGAGTGCGAAAGTGGTGGATAGGACTTTTGTAAGCTAGATAGATAAATATAAAACAGAGCTTAGTGTAAGGAAAGGCCTAAAAAGCAGTCTCCTGAAGTTCACCCTGAACAGTGATTACTGTATGAGATTATAAAAGAAAAGTAATCTCATGCCATCTTAGAAATAGCCTGTGTGTTAGAGGTATAACAAAAGCACGGGCTATAGGCTGTTGTTGTCTCCTAACCTCAGCTATATCTGAATGATGATTAAAAAAAGGTGTGTAAACTACATAATCACTATTTCCAGTAGCTATTATAACCTCTTGCTCATACCATCTACATCCTCACAGACTGCCCTGAGTTTTGTTGAAGGAGCTTCAATTCTTCCTGTAAAACTTAACCAGAGGTGAATGATAAGACATGACATTTTATGACAAGGGGCTGTTATCTTCCTGGGTTAGCAACCACTCTCTGAAAATTATCTGTTTTTTTTCAGTTTGAAATAGGGGTCATTTGTTATTATGTTTCATTGGGTCTGCAGTCAGTTTGGGACCTCTTGTTTCTGTTAGGCATTAGCAACATCTTCCTTTTACTTTTGCTTCTAAGTCTCAGATCTGGTAATCCTAGTGACACTCTCGGGTTAAGAAGCAAGTACTAGGTTGCTGGTACTTTTTTAATTATTATTTAAAAAATCCCAACTATTTATACTCTGTTTATGCTGGTTTTTATTCATGTATGTGTGTGACAATTAAAGCCAGGGTGTACTGTACTTCCACTGATATAGCAGAGAATAATGAAAATGAGGCTGTTGTAACTTGTAAACCATTATCTGTGACCTTGCATGGAATCACATCCTGGTGAAGTTATGATAAATGTTTGTTATTCAGCATGTTCTATTATAAGTCAATATTTAAAATGGGAACTGATCAGAACATTGCACCATTGCACGACCATCTGGCATAAAGACTCATACTGTACAAGCTTCTTGAGGAGTTTTTGAGTTTAGTTAGATTTAAAGCATAAACAATACTTTGTTTTTATAATTTCCACAAGGATTTTTCCTGCACCAGTCCTCTTTGTAGTATATTTGTAGCATTTTCCTCTTTGATAGGAACGGTTGGACTCAATGATCCAGTGGGTCTCTTCCAACCTGGTTGTTCTATGATTCTATGATTCTATATCAGTCATACTGCCCTCAAGGTCCAGCCTGAGTGGAACATGCAGCTGCTCATTGCCCAGGTACCTCGGTGTGTAATGTTAATTTTTAAAGGCACACCCCTTAGGGTGTGCAACTGTCCCTTCTTTTTTTTGTGTGCTCCAATGAAGTTGTCAGTGAATAGAACTTCTGTGTATTTAGTAATGTTCATCCTTTTCTGACATTTAGTCCCTGATATGTTTAGGACAGTCTATCTCTTAAAGTATGGGACTAATTAGTTTTACTTCAGATAAGTAGTTCAGAGATAATTACTTATTCTTCTTCTAGAACCCTAAATATTCAGCTCATGGCATTTGGATGCCTTGGTTAAAGCTAAAGAGAAAATTTGGAAAGAGGTAGCTACTAAGAATGGATGTAACACTTCTGAACCTACTTTCCTAAGTTGGTTCTTCTCTAATGGCTTTATTTTTTTAAACATAAAATAACAATTCTTCTGCATTTCAAAATGCACTCATGGTATCTGCCACTGTCTTTGGATCCTCATCTTGTATTTTTTAACTGAGCTTATTATTAGCTTAGCAGGTGTCTGAATTTATTCAGTAACTATTATTTTAACCACTTAGCTTTCTTATGGTGTTAACAGTTCAGTAAAATGGAACTTACATCAATGTGTTACCTCTTGCTGAAAGCACACAAAGAACTTAACAAAGTGTTTAAGAGGTTTAAGAATGACATTTGAATGCTGATCAGCAGACAAGGTCTGCCCCAAAACCACAGTTGATAATTTGATTTTGCAGCCTGCTCTTCAATCCAAATTCATATGCAATCCCTGTTGCATTGTTTCAAATGCTATTTTCATCTTCTTGCAGTGTGATTCAAAGTGGTTCAGACATAAGAGTTCCCATTCTTTTTACATTATTAAAGAAGCACAGCTTTTGCTTTTCAGAGTAAGCGGTCAGGCTCATAATGTCTCTAGTAATTATCTTTAACTGAATACCAATATTTATTTTGAAATTTACATCCAGGAACTAATCAGGTATCAATTCTTGCTTTGAAAATGTGTTTAGAACCTCATAGAGAACTGTTCCCATGTGATCATAGCTTTGTCCTCAAGCTGTTTGTCCATATATGTGTGTTTGCTCTTACATCCTAACAGTTTTTCCTGAGTGGTGCACATTTGCATTATATAAGTAGCTCATACAAAGTGGAGAAAGGTAGTAGAATTTAATAGACCACATAGTATAAATGGGAAAAAGCAAGCTTTTCAGTGCATATCCCTGTCTTTGGGTTTGAAATAGTCACAGAAAAATTTAAGCTGAGTTTTAATACAATTATGCCAGCTTAGCTAGACACGCTATTGCATCCCTTTTTCATGGAGCAGTTTTGAAGTATTTTACAGTTGTCCTACATTTATGAAAACAAATTTGTTCTTTTTAACCTTTCACTAACTCTGTTTTCTGTAGTTGTGCTAAGTAATATGTTTCTAATGAATGCAGTTGAAGTCTGTTACTCTTTGCTAACACTATCATGTGGAAAGAAGACCTTTTCAGTACCTCTCAAAATATACAGTCAATTTACTGAAATAATTGCTTTGGCTTCTTTTTTCTTTTTACCATAACATTTAGTGTCATCAAACTCATATTATGTAGATATGTTGGCTAGTTCCAAACTATAATAATTAATGATTATCAAACAGTTTATTATAAAGAAGAAGTGTTTTTACCAATGATGTTGTTGCTCAAAGGAGTCTTGAAATACATTCCCTTTAAAACCACTGTCAGCAAAAAAAACAGTGTTCCAGCTCCCACACCAGGGGTTACTTCAGTACTCTTTCCTATGACTCATTATTGAAAAAGATATCATTGACTGCAATAGGTTGAAAAGCAACCACTGATTTGAAGGATGTCATCCATCCTTTCTCTGGAAAAGTACATGTCTAAGCTGCATAGCCTCTGCAGAAGGAATCAGCCTTACCTTTGAGGCAGTGCGATGCATAGGCAGAATATGAGGCAGAATTTCAGGCACCTAGAGAACTTTAAAGTGTGTACAGCTACAGGATACACATCTCCAATGGCAGACAGCAACGGCACGGAGTATCTGTGGAGATCTGAAGAAATTTCAATAAGTCCCACTTTAAAAACAAAGCACTGTGTAGATCTAATTCTACAATAAATAAATTATAAATTCCACCTAAGATTTTTTCATCACACTACTCACAGCTTGTACCCCAGATTTTATCAGAACTGTACATTTTTTGTTTTTACTATTGTCGTCGTCTCACAAGGAAAGAAGTTTAACAGTAGGCAGCATGGGGCAGAGGTTGTCAGTATCCACATTAGCTTTGAATAAACTGCCAGTCTCCAAAAGGCGGCCTCTGGGGTCAAAAAGGCCTGGTGTCCCAGCAGTTTATCTATATTATTTCAAAGGCAAACCTATAAGTTTTACAGAATTTAGTTCTGTCTAGTCAGCAAAAAAAAAATCTGTTAACTCCATCTCTGAGCAAAGATAAACCCTTTAATTTAAACACAAGCCCAGCCTAAAACATTAGATGCAGGACTGTATCACCATGTTGGTCCTCCTAAATGGTTCTGAGGTGACAACAGAACCTTGTACAATACTGCCAGCAAGCCCAGAATTTACCCTTGTATTTCAGAACAAACCCATGAAACATATATATTTACTAAAAAGCTGCAATGCTCACTTTTACTGATGGGCAACCATGTTACTTCTAAAGCAGGCCACTGACAGAGTTTGGATTTTCTAAGCAGTGCTGTGGATTCCAGGAATAGCCAGTAGTTCAGAATATGAGTCTGGAAAGCCAACTAGCATCTTAAGAACAATGTTTACTAGATGTAGTGTAATCCTCAAATGTAATCCTCAAATGTAAATCCTCTATTAAATAATGAAAGTGTGCTAATGCAGAAAAAACATTGCTTGATGCACCTGTTTAAAATGTCCAGACTGCAGTTTTGTCTAAACAGGGGATCTACCAGATACCTATCCTTTTGGTATCCCAGTATATTTCCTGTTGTAGGGAATTTTATTCTAAAATAATAATAATTTCATTTCAGAAAAATATTGTTATCTAAACCAGAGAGGCTGTTTCAGAATAAAACCACGTGTAATCAGAAAGAAATTACTTATGTGGGGGATTACTCCAGAATAGCAGAAGTGAAATAATTATTCTGGGGTAGTTACGTGAGCCAATTTTACAATGTAGCCAGAGTATGAGGCAAGAGAAAATGCTGCAAATGAAGCCTCTTCTATTCTTGAAGTGGTAGATAATTTACAGCAGTGAAAACCCAGAAAATTCATTGAAGTCCTGTATTTGGATGGCTATTTCTCATGCTATTAGCTATGTTTACATAATACTAATTTTATCATTATTTAGTTTTGCTATTGTAAGTCCAGAGACTTGACTCAGGCCACTCGGTTAGGTGGTGTTCAAAGAGACTCCATGTGGCATTCCCTTCTCAAAGCAACCAGGGAAACCAGGTAAGTAACAACAGAAAAGTAGTAACTTCAAAAGGTGTTCACGTAGGGAGTTATCCACTGAAGTCAAAGGTTTTAGGCCTGAATTCAAAATCAAATGGATTTTGTCCTTAAATGAGGGCTTTTCCCCTATTGCTCATTTCTTCTTTTTCTGTTGGACTTCATTGTGAAGACACAAAGCTGAATTTGCAAAATTGCAGCCATTACCATGGCAACAGAGTATGATGTTATGATGTCCACTGTTGGAGAAAACAAAACAAGCAGCCGAGCTGTTTGGATAAGGAAGGAATAGGAGCACTTAATAACCTTAAATATGTATTTCTACAATCATTACTTGTTGGTATTATATCCATTCCATTGACGTCTACTACCACTTTCCCTCTCAGGACACAATTCCTTACAGAAGTTAAAATGATGAGTTAAATACCTGATCTAATAAGCAGTAAAGTCAACAGAAAACCTGCTGCTGTTTTTTGGTGAACTGGATTGGACAAGAAAACATAGATGTGATGTAGGTAAAGCAGCTATAAAATAACTCAATGCCATGTGATTTACCCAGCATCATGTACTAGATCGCTAAAAGATTTGTCATGGGACTGATGAATGACAGAATTCTTGTCCCATGTTTTAATAAATTACAATCTAACTTTAATATTCTACTGATTCTTCAGTTTTCCATCTGCCCAGTTGCATGAATTCTACTTAGATAGAGTGATTTTCTGTTTTCCTTAGGAGAGACAATGCTTTTCAGCATTATAGGGTTAAATTTAAAATCTGATTCAAAGTTCAAGATTAAACTCACAGTGAAGTTTGAAATAATTAGGATAAGAAAAAAACAGAGGAGAAAATGAATTCTGCTTCCTCACATTAGCAACTTAATTGACTGAAAAAAATTTGTAGAAATATAAATATCTTTAAAACTATGGAACTCAGTTATGCTGCCATTGAAGCCAATGGAGATTTTGTTTCAATCATCCTCACTGTCAGGTTTATATTTTTAAAACATTTTTTAATAAAGAGATATATATTTTAAAAGTGCCCCTTTGATAAATGGCAGCAGCAGAATGGAATCTTTGAATAAGCTCTTTGAAGCCTGCAGTTTTATGAGCTCAGTGCCTTCAGAAGCTTCTAAAGTAGTAATAGACAAATGGAGACAGCTAAGGCTTTGCACGCTTGCTTCAAACATAAGTGAGTGACTAACATAAAATTGTAGTGGCCATTAAAACTTCAAAGGAGAAGTGTGACCTGAATATTACTTGTCATAGCACAGGATTTGTTACTAGAAGATCTGAACTTTTAAAATTATAGTATCTCCACCAAATGCCAAGATCATGACTTAGATACATTTTTCTGTCTCAAATAAAATTTTATTCCTGTGATTTTGTTTTTGATACCAGTGAAAGCAAGCACTTCCAGCTAAATTTTGTCTCTATCTTGGTAAAGCTGCTGTCCCCATAACCTATTTTACCTTCTTCCTAACTCTCCCAGTATCTTTGTTCAAAAGGCCTTTCCTTCTGCTGCAGGCCACAAAATTTTCCTCTTTTCTTACAAATTCCAATTCACAACTCACTTTTCCCCCAGTATTTCTTGAGCTATGACCAAACTTTCTAACCGCTCTACAGACACAATCATACAAATACTTAAGTTAATCAAGAAGATTAAGAAGTCACTGTTCCCAACTCAGCTTTTGGTGATGTCCCCTCATTAGAAGTGCAGTAATTGTGTGAATTGAGAAACCTTTGAAAAAATCTAGTGATCTAGTAGTCCTGCACATGTTTATCTTCCCATTCTTTGTCTGTTAGATGTCATTGGTTTCTTCATCAAGTCCTATTGTATCTCTTTTAGACAAGGTCCTCAAATGTAATGACTTACTTAATTATATTAAAGAAAAAATTAAAAATATGTATAGACATGCAGTGATAGTAGTGGTGTTAACATCTTAACAGTTATGCTTCATTCTCTGAGAAACAATCAGAAACAACTACAGAACTTGAATGACTGATCCTTATATACATGGAGAAAGCAAAATAACCTGGTCTTGTACTGTTTCTTTAGGCTTCAGAAATAATAAATTTTTATAGATCGTCTGCTGTTGGAGTCAAAAAACATGACCTGTATTTTATCCTATCTAGAGTTGGACGATCGATTCCAAAAGTTATTGCTTACTATTCATCCCAAAAGACTGAAAAAAATGTGGGCATACTTGTTACTTATCTGGAAGGCTACAATTTTGATAGACCAATCACAAGGAAATAGCAAGTAAAACGTACAACTGCTACTGAGGGTGATGTTTCGTAAAGAATAGTCTGGGAAGCACTGCCAGAGCCAAAAATAACTTCTCCAGAATGTGCAAATCTTTCATTTTTAAGTATATTGTTTAGAAAATTACATCATCCATGGCTGCATATACTGTTTTAAAGAAATATGTTAGGAAGCCAAAAGCATAGGATATATAAGTGCTTTTAAAGCAGAATTTAAAGCTTGATATTGCAGACGTCAGTTCCATTATTGTAGGAAGCTTTCAGGGTCAGCCAAGGGCTCAAAGAAGTTTTGAAATCTGCCATCCCCAGTTTAGAAAATACAAACTCTCTTTAGCACAAAACAGAACCCGTCTGTCTTGAAATGAATTCTTAGTCACTCCCATTAGCTGTAAGAAGCCTTTTAACTTGCCAGAATATCTGCAGGAATGCCAGTCATAGATCTCCTAGCTACAAGCAATGATAAATGGATGCATTTCTCTTATTGTTTTAGCAAGCAAGGTTCTCTATAATTAGGAAAATTCAAATGCAGGTGCAATGGCATGAGTCCCTAAAACTGATAAATTGTAGAGAAAAGTAGTTTAGGCAGAACACTCAGAAGACCAAGCTTTTCAACTACTTTATTAATATAGTATGTGGATCGCAGCAGAAAGGTGACTATGAGTTTGATAAGATGTGACGTAGTGTGAACACTAATTACTTTATACCTGTAAAAAAAATACTACTATGACTTTGAAGTAGTTTAAAATTTTCCCATGCGCAGCTCCTGATTATTACATCAACATTACATAATCCTTAAAACCAAGGTGAAAGTTTCATGTCCATTGGTCAGAAACCAATCTCCAGATATAAGTAATATATAGTGAAGACCTGAGGAAATTCCATGAGGAAAAAAAAGCAACAAATAGTAGTGTAGAGAAGTAAATGCAAGTAATTTCTGAAAAGTACTTTCATGGGGCAAAAGATGATGAAATCAACTCCTGTGGCTAAGCTGTCTGAAAGTTCCTGCCTAAGAAGTAGGAAAGGACTCCATGATCAAGGGAGATTTGTCTTCTTTGTAGCTGTTTTTTCAATTTTGCAATCAGGAAGCTTACCTTTTCCTTTGGCAGCACGTCTGCACTGTTTTCACAATTTGGTTTGCATATTGTGAAGAGTAAATTTAGATGAAACTGGAATTCATGGAATACATTGTTGCTTCTCCAGAGAAACCGCAAACCCTAAAAATTAAATAGAAGAGAGCTTAATCAGCCCTACTGTACTGTGCCAGGAGGCAGTTTCATGGCTCTTATTTACAAATATCATCTTCAATCTCCTATAATAAATCCAAACCAGTGATCTAGTAACATGAATGTAGCAAACACATGGACCACAGTGTTGACTCTTCTAAATCTCTAAGAAGACAGTAAGGCATCGAAAGAAAAGCTAGCGCAAAAAGGTCTAATAAATTATGAAGGATAAAGAGAATTTTCCAAGTAGTGGGAACTCTTCGATATTCCTCAAATGGGAATTTATTTTATGAAAATACAGCTCTACATGCACCTATGCATTATAAATTAGGCTATTGTATTTTCACCGTTTCTCCATGACAGTATATTTGGAGTTACCTGCAGTGACTAGTTCAGCAGAAAGTGCTGAAATCATAAAAATTGCTATCCTGGACTGAATCAAAAGTCTCTTCTGTAATTCACTCTCCAGAAAGGGTTCAACAACAAATGTTAAGGGAACAGTAAGGATAGGGTAAATACAGACAAAGGCAAATTCCCTTTAAATTGTAACTACTAATCTCTAAAAAAACATTTGGGGAATTGGAAGGGAAAGGAAATACATACTCCACTTATTCATTGAATGTACACTTAAAAGAAGGTATGAAAACCTATGCAGTTGGCTGATTATACACTTACAGTTTTAAAACACCAATAGTGGGCTCATGGAAATAAATTAACAGCCAGTAATGGTAAGCATTTGCATAATAAGCCTTTGAATTATAAATTCTTTAAGGAGTCAGTCTTCCTGACTGCAAGCCTTCTGTCATGCTTTTTTGTTTGTTTGTTCTATAGATAGCTCTCGGGGCCTGATCTCCTGCATGCTGTACTGGGTATAGAGCTGGAAGCATAGAAATGAGATGTATTCTGGTCTTCAAGAATTAGCTACAGGCTCACTTCCACGTTCCAATGACCTCTCTGGAAATCAGAATATGAGAGGCATTGCTGTAGAGTAGTCTCTGCACTTCTCCTCTGCCCCAGTCCAGCTACCACTCTACACTGCCCCATAGCACGTTTCTTTGGAGGCCTGTGAACAGACATTTGGCCATGACTATGTCTGTCTCAGAATGCACCTGCAATGAAATTTTATGGAACAGGTAATACACTTCAAAACATTGTTTTCCAGATGATCCCTGTGGGGTTGAAGCAAGGGACAACACCTGTTCTCTGGGCCTCATATTGATCCAATTTATAGCCCTTTACATCTCCTTTCTTCTCAAAACAGGAACCCAAGAGGAAAAATAGCACCGCATTTCATTGGCAGCATCTGTTCATAAGAAACAAGATTTTTTTAATCCTAAGAATATATCTAAAAGTTAATGAATTGCTAGATCATTTGGAATCAGCTATCAGTTTCAACCATCTACTGACAGTTTTTGCCTTAATTACAACCAGCAGAACCTCATTTTTTTAAATCTAGAAAATAACTGTGTTATTTCAATAATTGATCACATGATGCACCTATTTACCTCCCCCTTTTAATGCTTGAAGAACAACTACCTCCAGAAATCTCCAAAATTAAAGGGATTTTCCATGGAGTTTCTTACTTTCCAGTTATGGGAAGACCTGTTCTCCTTTCCTTCAATAGCCTTTCAAACATTTCTGTATTCATTTAACAAACATATGTACCTATATAATGGGTGTTATATATGTGTATACAGAGCCACAAATCCATAGTTATGTAAATACATATACATACAAATGTACAGAGATGGCTTGAGATGCTTGCTTGGGCCATGCGCAGTAGCTTGTGTTGATGTATAATGAAGTACCACTAGACAGAACAGTCACTTGTGGCAGGTAGCTAAGAAATTTCAATAAAGTAAACTCTCAGTATTATCAAAATTATACATTTGGGGCTGTTAGCATGGCCTAGAAAAAGATGAGGACAGGCTCATCTCATTAAATGAGAAGAAATAGTGGAATTAGCTTGAATCTAATTACAAGCCACACTATCTAATGTAAAAACATGACTGTTTTTTCACTCCCATTCATTTTGGCTAGTAATTAGTTTTGGCCTCTAAAATGCCACCCTTTAATCATCCAAACACAGATGTGATTTGCCGTGCAATTTAATCTTGCTTTAATGAAGAACTAATGGACGCATCGCAAATTACTTTCCCTGTTGGAGAAAAATTCTATTTCCTGCTTTTCAAAAGATCAAGAGTATCTTGTGATAATAGCCCAAGCGGCCCTGGCAGCCTCGTCGCACCGAGCAAACAAGCTCTTTTACTCAACTCCCAATTCAATGGAGAAAAAGAGGCTACAATTAGCAACAAAGCAGGGGAAACGCGGCATTACAGCCGAATCACTTTCTGCAGCTCAACCCCCAGCAACCACTGCCTTGTTAGAGCCAGGTCTAAAGTGTCAGGAGCGAACAATGTGCTGTGATAAATTACTCTCTTCAAACAGCTGCACTGCTAATTTTCAATTATACACACAAATGGCTCTCAGATTGGAAGAAAATGGAGTGCATGGGGAGAACAGTAGTAGATTTCCATGTTTGTTTGGTGGTGAGTGTGGAGGCGGGAGAGTGACATCCTGAAAAGAAAGCTGTAGCATGTGGAGTCGGTATTTCAACACCAGATGATGAGCCCTTGCAAATCTTACAGAACCTGGTGGCTTCCTTTTTGTATCTCTGCTAAGCTGATGGAGAAAAGGGAACAAGGACCAGTTAGACTCAGTTTTAGAGCAAAAAACTCTGACCACTGGCCACATCAGATGCAAAAGAGCTGAACAACTTGGAGACACAGGTTCAGATCCCAGAAGAGCTGATTCTTTTTCTCAGCTTTTCAACAGAAAGATAGCAGATTCCATGTGTGTCTTTAAATGGGAGATGTACTGAAGTATGTGATCCCATGATTCTGTGTGGACACTGATCATATAACGTGTTTGGTGGCAGCACCAATTTCCCCATGATGAAGGTAAAACTTATACAATCAACTACTGTACCACATCCTGATGCTGTTGGATTCAGATGACAAATTCTAGAGAACTTATTTGGGAAAAGGTACTAGTGAAAATAATTAGGAGTTTTGCTTAAGTCGTGATTCCTGTTTTTAAGTATTTGAGATGAAAAAGACAATATGGAAGTACAATTAGGATTGCTGTAAATAACATATGCTTCAGCTTCCACAAATTACAACAAACTAATAGTGATTTTTTTTCTTGCCTTAAAAAACTTTATAGTCCCATTGAAGTCAACAGTTATACTGGAATTTGGCCCAACATAACAGAGTCCTCAATGATGGGAAACTAGTAGCAGAACTCTACAAAATCGAAGAGCTTGCACTAAGACAGAAAAATCGGTTCAGAACAAATTTTGCAGAAAAAAGAAAAATGTAGCTGTTTTTCCTTGCATTGTTTTTCTTGGCCTTAATTTTGATGAATGACAGCACTGGGAGGCAGGGATGTTTTATAATTTTTTTTTAATCTGCCCAAACTGAGATAACTTAAAAACCCAACTTTCTTTAAGATGTGATACTCAGACATCATGATTTGCTCATTGCTATCAAATTTGATGTCTGGAAAGTAAACATTTAAAATCCTTTAAAAATCTTGGGCATTTTTTTGCATTTTAATAAGGCTAGAGAGAGAAAAATAAATTTTGGCTGATGGGAGAGGGAATCTACAATTTGAAAATGGTGATATATTACGCAAACCAATGACAAGGTTCCTGAAGGTCTTTATCTGTAGTATAGTGTCAGCCATTTGCCAAAAAAAGCTACTGAACAGAGCTCTTACTGAGGCACAGGAGAGAGAGAAGCCCAGTATGCAAAAAGAATCATGCAAAGGTAGATTCTCAACGGCTGTAAGTTACTGTAGTTCCTTTGATTTCATTACTAAGCAACAACACTGCAATTTACGCCCTTTAAAGTTCTGGCTCATGGTGTTTTCTCTTTGCACACCTTCATTATCATCATACTAACTCTAAGTTAAGAGTGAGTTTTGAAACAGATTTTATGGTAATTGCAGTCCACAGCATCCCTGAAACAGTCAAATATGACATATGTTATTAAAATGTTTATGGAAAGGGTTGGCAAAGTCATCAGATTTGTTTTATAAATAGCTATCATTTCAAATGAAATGGGCAAAAAAATCTACTTGATTTTAATACTTTTCAGCCTTTTTTTTCTACTTCCAATAGATGCTAACATTGTGTCTCCTAATTATAAAGCGCATTACCATACAAAAAGGATTATTTTTAAATTTCAAAATGCCAGTCACAATTTAAAATTACTTTTTGCAAATATGGTTCCTCAGAGAAGCTAAAGAGAGAAGAGAAAATAAGGAGGGTGGAATGAGAGGGGGAGAGAGAGGATGCAATATTGAATTGTAACAAGACACTTTTATTTTTTTGCTGAAGTGGGATTTCACTCCCTCTAGTTTATAATCGTTACAGAAATTTAAACCTCAAACCATTTCAGTCCAAGCTTATACTAAGCTTGTTAGTGGTTTCTGATGCTGCATATGATAGTGCTACAGCATTACCATAAATCAGCAGAATTAACTATGATCTTCAGAAGCATGCCTGAAAGTGGGTGACAGAAGTCTGCAATTTGGTGCTCTGAATATTATGATAACATTCTATATTAAATGTTTATAATCTACTTAGAGCTGAGCTTCAAGTATATTTTATATTTGTGCTTTACCCAATATTAGAAATCATGGGCTACTACAGCTTTCCATGCCTATGTTGTTTGTAATATCCAAAATTAAAGAAAATACAAAAACACAAGGTGAACAAGTTTATTTTCGTACCAATGCAATGTTATTAATATTAAGAAGTTAAAGTTTACCTACAGGTTTGAAAATTTAAATGCACTTTGCAATAAATATACTTTACTCCTTTCCATTCATATATAAAATAATCTACAGCACTGACCGGATTTCAGAAACTCCATCCTAATACAATTTACGAACTCTCTGCTGGTATTGGAGATACAGACTCAATTTTCCTTCCAGTCTTCATAAAAGTAACATATCTAAATTATTCATCTAAGTGTAAATAACGATGATGATTTGCAGGGAATAAAATCACAAACTCAACAGTTTTGATAGCCGGTACAAAAATCAAGGTTGCCACGTTACACAAAGAAATGTTCTGATCCTAAGCAAGCACGATCTAAAATGTACAAAAAATAGCACTAGCTGTACTAGGCAGGGGATCCCATTTACTCCCCATTCCAATTTCTGTGCTCCGGCCTTAAAAAATAGGAATTAGCTAGTATTTCCCCACATACATATAAAATTACAACTGGCAGCAGGATGCGCTTTTATCAAAATGCCTACTGATGAATACAATAGTCCTGCTGCATAAACAGTCTTGTGAGACAATGAATGATATCCTCACTAACATAAATCAACGTACCTCTGAGCATCCTAGCAAAAGTGGGTTGAATTTGCATCAGCTGATGCAACGTTCATGACTTTTCAAGCAATTCTGAGCACGAGCTACTAAACAATGCTGGTTTGATTGTTGAAAATTATGGTTAAGAACAGCGTAGTTCAGATTTATACTACCAGAAATATGAACTGAGTAGGTGAACCTGCATATATTTTTTCAGAAAGGACTACATCCATACAGATATCAGCAGGCTGAAGTTGCTGTGCTAGTTACCAGAGATGGAAGGCGAGACAAGGATACATGACAGACTTTATTGTGTAACAATAATCCTGATTTTAGAAAAGTTTTATAATTAATGGTCAGGAGAAGCAGAAGGTAACAAGTCCTTCACTATTTCCACACCATCTTTAGGCCCCAAATTACCTACCATCTACAGAGACAACTGGCAAAAAGAACCAAAATGTAACCTCCATAGCACTAAGTCCTATGTTCTTGTGCACACATGGACTATTAGCACCCTACCCACATGTTCTTACACACAGCTCACTAGGCAGGTGACTGGACCAAGAGAGATGCAAGGAGTATATCATGTTGGGGGCTGCTCTAAAGGCTGCAGGGCAGCAGACACAAGTCTCCGCCACTCAGTCTTTCTGTAAGTAAGCACTTTCACATCTCGCACCAAGTTGTTCAATATGTATGGGGCTTTTTCTGATCTCAGAACTGACTTCACATTGCTGCTGGAAACATACAAAGAAACCAAACAACACAAAATTGTTAAAATATGGGGGGAAAAGGGAATAAAAGGTAAATATATCAGAAAATTGAAAAGTAACATTCAGTGACTTGGATTGATAACTGATGAAAAGGAAATTATCTTCTGCAAAGATTGCTTCATAAATTCTAACAAGGCACTAAGACCTATTGATCTGTTGTGTAAGTGCTGGCTGCTCAAGCTAGAGCTGCCTAGAGACAGCCTAGTGAGCCTTCCAGTCTGTCCAGTCCCCTGGTTCTTTCACCCCAGGCACACCCCACACTTGCCTCTAACAGCCGTGAAATTTTGTCTGAACTTTTCTGCTACTTACAGTGTTAAATGTAAGCCAAAATAAATCTATGTTTCTGCCTAGTCCGTGAGTCCTCAAGATGAATTGACAAGTCAATATAGCAACATCTGTAGGCAAAGTTTTCATGCATACATATAAAGGGAATAAGCACAGTGTGCCTCCTCCTTCCTTAAAAAGAGTATGGTTTATAAGCAGTATATTTCATATTTTGTGTCTTCAATATGCTCTTCTCTCCCAGCCCAGATTTCCTGCCTGTGCCATACACTCCCCACTGGAAGCTGCACACAGATGCCTATGGCTCCTGCCCAAATGGGCTTGATTTTCTCCTTCTACAGCCGTACACGGTTAAATAATTTTTTGCTGTGTTTCAGTACAGGAAGATGTACTATGCCAACAGGAAAACAACCACACCTCAAAATATATAGCAGGTAAAAAAGAAGAAAGTGCAACCTGTTCTTCCATTACTTTAGTTCCCCTATAGATTGTTTTGAAGGCTCTTTACTTTTTTTTTTTAAGATACAGTGAGTTGCAGATGAACACTCCAGCAAGTTGGTTTGCTGTAAGTTTTATTAGAGCTTTTAAGTTTCTTTAAGCTGCAGCATTTTCCAAGTGAAGGACGAGAGCAGGGATTTACCCTCATGACATCCACTGAAATACATTTCTGTGCTAGTATGAAGACTGCGAATTAGCATTTTGTGATGTTCCTGAAATTAGAAGCCCCATGAACTAACCATTTTATGATATTTATGCTTTGCTTCATAATGCATTCTCCACAGATGAATCAAAGGGCCAAATGCAGTTGCTGTTGTGAGATAATAAAGCATGAAGTGGTGTGTTTGGAATTAAATTTACATAAGATGAAAGATGGTGGGAAAGTTTATGATGACAGTAACAATCGGTGAGCATATCATGGTGCTGGCTTCTCAGAAACTGCTCAACAGAATACCACATCATGAGCATGAATAATTAAAGCAGTATCTGAAGATTCAATCAGTTTAAAAAGGAAGAAGAAAATTTGTCTAATATTTTCCTTAGTTTTATGATCAGCGCTGTGTCTAGGACCTAGATGAGTTATTTACTCAAAATAGTCTTGTGTTATTGTGTAATTTGCTGGTTTTGTGTTTGCCTCTCTCTCTGAGATGTGTGTTATAGTTAGCAGAGAGTCTGTTGGATTAGATTAATCTAGGCAGAATCCTGCTCAGAGTTCCTGCATTCAGGTGAACCTACAGTTTCAGCCTTTCGCTTTCCACCTTTCTAATACATGACTGAAAGAGTCTTGTGACCCTGAGCACTCTGCTGTTCCAGAAAGTTACTGGAAGGAAGCAGCCCCTGCCTTGCAGAATACAGTAATTGCAATTGTGTTATAGTGTGGCATAGGAACTTCTGCCTGTCCCATTTCTCAATGCTTTATGTGCCTTCAGAATGGGAAAGCATATGGCAATAATTAGTGTCATTCACATATTCAAAGTGCTTCACTAAATTAGTATCCCTCTTAACCTCACATCATAGGTTGCAGCTCATCCTGCTAGCACCCAGGGGAAACTGAGGCATGGAGAATTTAAAATGTTTCAAAACTAGCTTTTGCTTTCTGGAACATGCGAGGCATCTGGCTTTTAAGACTTCACACATCTGCAGTTTTAAGTGGAAATTATTTTCAAGGCATGTAAATACTAAGGCAGTTAGATATTCCTTCAAAAAACACTCCTCCAGCAACACTTCCCACTTGGGGTCAGGTGACATTTCAATGGAAGATGCAAGACTGGAATTTAAGATTTCTCAACTCTTAAACATATTCAGCCGTAAAACCTACTTAAAATAGTCATTAGTGTCTAGGAATGATACTTTTTGGTTCCATTCCTGATAATGCTGTAGCCATCTGCCAAAGAAGAGGAAACCATAAAGACTGCAGTAAGACGTTTCCACAAAGAAGATGGCACCTGTACATAACGGCCAGCATGAAGTCTTGTCAGCCCATGGTGACAGCTCTAAGAATCATGACAAAATTCTGAAAAGTTTTAAGTAGTATCAGTTGCCACACACTCAGTTTTTCTGAAGTGAGCAGCACTGAATTCCTCTAGAGCATGAAAGCATACGTAAGGGCAGGCAGTAAGTGTCTTTTGCCCCCCGCACCTGGTATGAGCTGAACCACCTCAGGCTGGGTCAAAATACTGATGAGAGAAGGGGTGGATGGGAACTCGCACTTCCAAGGAGTTTGAAAAAACAGTGCTATGTTAAAGTCACACATAAGCTCCATGGTGAGGGTTTTTCACCTGAATACTGTCATCAATTATCCTGTGGATAGTCTTACTTGAGGATGGGCACCAAGAGAGTGCATCATGGTATAGTTTGTAACCTCAAAGTGCAAAATTAAAACAGGGAAGGGTTTCCTTTGGCTGATGAGACCAAAGGCAGGTTTTTCACCCCACACTCAGGTTATACAACCTTTAAGACATTGACAAAACCTTACATCTTACTCATTAAGGTCTCATCAAGTTTCAGAACACTCTGAAGTTGGAAAATATCTTCATATGTATGTTTCTTAAAGAGATTAGAAAGCAGAACTCTAGTTAGCTTTTGTCTGTCTGTTTTGCTGAGGGTATTATTCTAAGAGCATGCAGGAGATGAATGATCAACACTGAAAACCTTGACGCTTCTTTAAATGCCTTATTTTAATTTTTTAAGAAATATGACAGCAAGAATTAGTACTGGCTCTTCTATTTCAATAATGGTAGTCATGTTGAAATGACAACAAACATCATTACATTTACACACACATTTATATAGACAAAAATTGTCATTACTTATTTTGGTGGAACATTTTATAATTTGCCCTATAAACAAATAAAATCTCTATAAGCTGTTTTTAGCCTTCAGCAGTATGTCAACACAAGCAACCTAGAGCTAGACTTACTGACACTTACTGAAAAGTATCTTCTTCCATTTTTAAAATGCTTAAGATTAAAAATATAGTATTTATTTTTCAGTTTCTATAAATAATACAGTGAAAATACTTTTTGGTTACTGGCTGCAAATAAAAAATAGATGGTTGAATGCCAGCAGATGTTGTATATTTAAAAGAAAATAGAGAAAAAAATAAAGGCATGTGCATGTTTTGACTTTAATGTTCTAATGAAGTAGGAAAAAAACATGACCAAAAATAAGATGCAAACTGAGAAAAAAGTACACCTTCTTGTAGTCTGTTTGCAATAAAAAAAAATCTAACTTTCTTTCACCATATTATCCACTTTCACTCTTCTCACCTCTGTCTTGTCTATGCCCTAATCACTGCCATAATCAACTTAAGTACTTTGTAATACCCTACTGAAGTCTTACGCATAAGGCCATAAATGCTAGAGCAGTTTGTATACACACCTGTTAAGCATCAAAGCTAAGTGGGAATATTGCATAGGAAAAAACATTCCCTAGCACTGAAGGAGCTGGCTTTCCTAAGAGTTACTTGTTTGAATGTACAACTGGATAATGACAGAAAACTCACAGACTATGGAATAGCAGGACACAGCATCCAGGTCGACTGCACAGCTCTTCCATAACTAATACTGGATTTATAATAAAGATAATAAATGAAGAAGATCAGCTAATTAAGCTATAGAAGGCAGCTCAGGAGCAAACCAGTTTGGTTTGTCCTGATTTTTTTCATGGAAGGTGGTCTTAGATCAGCTTTCCAGTAGAGAATATTGGGGCAGAGAACCTAACTTGATTTAAGATGGAATTTCAGACATTTATGATCAGAATTATGTGACACATCTGTGACTGCAAAAAGCAGAATTAGTAGTCCAAGATGCTATGGATAGTCCTGTCCTAAGTTTCTATGCTGGGTGTTAGCGTCATATAGAATTTAGCACTGGCCAGATCATGGGATAGGTCCAAGATGCACAGAACAGAGAAAGGCTGATCTGGAATGATAACATAAACCTGTCCTTATATTTCATCTCTCCCATGCTAGCAGGAGCCAGATCTGAGCAAATGGTGGCAAAATGTCTGCACACTTCTTTCCAGAATTTTCAGATGTTTTATAATTGTTATTTCTTCCCTCCTTTACATAGTGCTAACGGTAGCAAGTGATTGCAACAAGAAAGGACTTTATAACCAGAATTCATATGAAGAGACTTGTTACCCATCTGCTTACATGTTACCATTTGAATTCTAACCATTATATTTTAATACACTACCCGAGCCCATCTCATAACAGAGCCAAACTCCGTCTCTGTTTAGGCTGAGTAAAGGCTGAAGGAAATTTATTGACTTCAGCAGAACAATTTTGCATCTGCTTCAGTATGGCCAAGGCCACCATTTTCACCTGAGAAGAGAAATTACAGTTCTCTTTAATATCAAGTCTGTTTTCAGTATTGGTTACAGTGGGCCAAACTCTGCTTTTTAAGCAGAGCATTATAGATACCCGGATTAGCTTTGCTGAAGTAAACATAGTCTTTCTACGTTTATACCCATGCAGCTTACCTGAGGATTTTATTTTCCTATTTCTTAGGGATTTTAGTAGTCAGGATAGCTCTGTAAAAGTACTGTCTATGGAGGACAATATAGACTTTGCTATCAGAGTAAACCAAGAAGAAAGTCATGCAATATAAAAAAGTCATGTAAGTGTGACATACATGAGTGCTCATATAAGAAACTGAATAAGCAGCTGAAGAACAGCTGGACATAGCCACTTCTCATGGGCCAGGGTTACAAAGGACAACTATCTCTGTCATATGACATGGGTCAGTGTTATTGGTTCCAACAACACAGTCATATCTTCCCTCTTTTTTGAAATTCAAATTTGAACAAAACATATTGCCAACTACAAAGAATCCGTACAAACTAGTACAGCCCATTAAAGAAGTAGTTACTGCTACCTCCCGGTAGCTGTTACTCTTGCTTCTTGAATTAAAATAGAAAATAAATGAGAGTTTCACTTTGAGACAAACTATCCAGCTGTTCCCTTATTCTCACTGTAAAACACTACATAATGTTAAACAGGATACAGATTTAACATAGTCTTTTATTCCTTCTCCTTGTCTCAGAGAAAAATACTGTGTGGCAAATGCCACTGATTGTTAAACAAGGTGTAAGAGTGAAAGAAAGTCTTACAGGCAATATACCTTTGGGTATCATAATTAAAAGAAAAAATTCTTAAGAGTTTTATGAGTCAAAAAAAGTAAAACTGGTTAATACAAATGGTTGCAGCATATTGTCACTGTTTCAAAATATTTTGAATAATATGTGCATAGATCACAAATATATTTCTGTGAACAAAGAGCAGAAATACAGCAAGTAGAGAAATATGTGGTTTGTTTATCTCATCATTTAGCTTAGACTAACATGTACAATACATTTATTTCACTGTCTGGAAGCGATGCAGGTGATAAGGCAGGCATATACAATAGATATAGTATCAGTGGGTGAAATAATATGAGGAATCATTTAGGCAGAAGCTATTCTTAATCTTGGGGAAGGTAGTGGAAATGTAAAACTGAAACACATTCTCACTAGGAGAAAAAAAATCGTTTAAAAGCTTGTCATAAATGAAAACAATTTACTTGTGCCAGTGTCCTTAAGTGCCACAAACTCTTCTGCTTCTGCCACTACATTCTCTAATGATATTACTGCATAGAGCACATCTCATCTAATCTGTTAGTAAAATACTAAAGTCACTTATGTCAGTCTCTAATGCAAGCCAAATGAGTCTTCCCAGTAATAAGAAGCTTCGCAGAATTAGTTTTCATTTTGCAGAAAATTGCCATTGGGGTTGGCACTTTTATCTAAAAATTTCACTCGTGCATAAGCAAAAAACTCATATATTATTTGGTTACATTCCATCAGTATGAGAAATAACATTGTGAGAATTCTATGCATGCTAATGATATATAGAAATCCACCTGCTTTCAGATAAAATGAGTTTAATTTTCTGTTGCCCACTGCCTGGTTGGCCTTTCATAAATTACTTATGCACAGCTATTATTAAAATAGAGGAAAAGCAAATTAGAAAGTCCTCATATCTCTCCACTGGATTTAACCAAGGCAGGGCTGTGACAGCTAGAGTCAGCGTTTTTGAAAAAATTCTGCTCTCTTGAAAATTTTTGCATCTCTATACAATTCTATGCCACTGTTGTAAATGTTCTGACCTGCCTTCTTACCAAATTAACCTAAATCCTTTCTATTTTTCAACATTAATGGAATCCTCTAGAGTCCTGCTGATATATATTAAAATATATTTATTGGTTAATTTGAATTCCAGCATTTTGTACCTCATTTCCCAGTACTTCTGTTATATCTGAGCAGCTTGGAGCTTTAGCATTAGAAACTTACAAATTAAGATAAATACATCTGACAATTATCAGATCAAAACAACTTAACTTTCATTGGAATATATGATTGCAAATTTCCCTTCCTGATGAAAGAGAAAATGAGGACTGTCTGCTTGAAACAGTTAATTGGATTTGAAAGTACTGTACGTTTCAGCAATTGGTGCAGCTTTTGGTTGGTCAATGACTACTTGACCTCCTGGTTTTCCAACAGACAACTGGTTTTCATTTCTTGAGGGTCTTTTAAGTCCATAGTTCATGGTGACTTTAAGTTTAATTTTCTGTTAATGATATTATTTTGCTCTTTTAAGATAAAACTTTCTTGTGATGTGCTGAGCAGCAGTGGCAATCCCATTAATGTGTGAGGAAGGACACCTTCGCAAATTACATTCTTTTAATATTGTCTGTATTGTTACATTATTTCTAAATGTAATTTTAACACTTTGGGTTTGTATTTCATGTGCATTTAACCTGATAGCTCCTCTGTTCCTTGCAAAAACACAAATATAAAAAAAGTCAAAATGCCTTTGTGGTCCTGATTCTAATCAGCTCCTGATTTAATACCTTCCACTGGAGTAGACTGACTCCTTATTACAAGTGGTGTGGGTTACTTTGGGCCAAGGACATGCCCTACAGGTTTCAGGCTAAATCTCTCTGTTTTCAAGCCCATTAAATTTGCATCCATACCATATAATAGTGCATTAAGCCCATCCACACAGCAGGCAATTTTCTAATGCTAACAATTTTGTCCATTGCTGACAACCACAGTGCTTTGCTAAACCTGGCCAGTCAATGCCGGCATTGCTAAGAAGAAGTCTCTGCAGCTCTTATACTAAACCAGCTTTCCTAACAACTCGAAGCAATTACTTTGGAGGAGTTTTTCACTAAATTTACATTAAATGCATATTTATTTTTTAATAGGTATCATTTTATTTCATATTGCAGTCTCAAAGGGATCTACAGACATATAATGCTGGCCAGCTTTCAAGCTGTTGTTTCACATTAGAGCCCTGCAAATCTAGTGGGTACCTGCCACTGAGGGGGGGTCAGCCTGTTCTTCCTCCACTTNTCCATCCATTAAAGGCAGCTCTGGGTGGGTGGGTGGGTGGGTGGGTGGGTGGATAGATAGATAGATGGATGGATGGATGAATGAAAAATTATCAATAGGTGTAAAACTAGACACAGATTGCAAAGAAACTATGGAGCTCTGAAAATCTGCTGGAACCAAAGTCTGAGCTCTTTATAAGGATGAGTAAAGAAAGAGAGGATATAATTTAGTAATAGTTTATGTAAATTTGGTTTCTGGATCCTTATTTCATGTGAGCATGAGGTGCTTGGCTTTGGGTTCTCTCTATGGCAGGTGGCAGAGTATAGTGCCATTGCTTTGGTTGCTTACCAGAACTAGCAAGCTTACCCTATAGTGCTCCAATTCCCTGGGCCAGCATTCAAGATCCTAAACTGAGTTTCAAGTGACTTNTCTTATACTAAACCAGCTTTCCTAACAACTCGAAGCAATTACTTTGGAGGAGTTTTTCACTAAATTTACATTAAATGCATATTTATTTTTTAATAGGTATCATTTTATTTCATATTGCAGTCTCAAAGGGATCTACAGACATATAATGCTGGCCAGCTTTCAAGCTGTTGTTTCACATTAGAGCCCTGCAAATCTAGTGGGTACCTGCCACTGAGGGGGGGTCAGCCTGTTCTTCCTCCACTTCCACTGCCCCAGCTCCCACAGTGAGGCAGGACACAGAATTAAATCAGAAATGAAAAAACACCCACTTTTCTTATAAGTTGAGTTTCCCTGACTTAGCAGGGGGCTGAATAAATGCCAGAGTCAGGTAACAGGGAGGGAGCGTATTGCTGGCAAAGGAAAGGGGGAGCAGACAGCTTTGTCAGGCAGCAAGTAGCTATAAGACTGGCTTAGGTATGATGTGAAGCCAGTTTCCCTGGCCCTCCTCAGCAAATTCAAACTCCAGCGAAAAACAAGTAGTTTCTANATGAGCATGAGGTGCTTGGCTTTGGGTTCTCTCTATGGCAGGTGGCAGAGTATAGTGCCGTTGCTTTGGTTGCTTACCAGAACTAGCAAGCTTACCCTATAGTGCTCCAATTCCCTGGGCCAGCATTCAAGATCCTAAGCTGAGTTTCAAGTGACTTGTATGCACGGCCCCCAGAAGTACTGTCTGTGGAGACTGAGCATGGGTCCACCTTCGTGAGTATATTAAAAAGAGCTGTGACCATTTCAGCTCTACTCACATCAGTAACTTCGGCCTCACTTAGGGTAACTGTGAGTAATGCCAACCAGAGTCTGGGATTTGGACTGCAGAGAACAACTTCTCTTAGCAGAATCTCATGTGTTTATCATCCCTAAAGTAATCTTGAAGTTTTACATTCTTAAGAATGATTCCTGATGTTCAGTAGTAGTTGCTAATGTGGAGAATAGTTCTGTTCAGTAATTTACATTCCTATGTATGCAGCTCTATAAAAACGGGAGAAGTCAAACACACCTTGTGCAAGGTATGTCATGAATCTCTAAAAATTTTACTCGGATAGAGCATGCAATGCAAATGCAAACAAATGCACATCATTTTCACTGGATTCCTAGCAAAAAGTGGTTTTTTTTAATTGCCTAAAACACTTCTCAATTTGGTTTGTAGGCATACATCCCAACTTTACTGTCTACTATACAAATTTAGAAGTCTCAGTATGAGTTACATAGAAGTTGAAATCTTTCCTAATATTGATCATCCTCAAATTTCTTTACCTATTAATTTTAGAACACCTTTTTCTCTCATCTCCTACAGTTCTGTTATCTAATCAAGAGGACAGGTGGGTAACATTAAACATCAGTTTTTATCAGCATCAAAAGCATTTAAAATTTCTTTACTCAGCTAATCCAAAATCATTCATTGTTTTAGCTACAAATACGGCAAAGAGCTACAAAGAGGGTTAAATTTGCCTCTAATTTTAAGGCTTTTAGACTGTACTTCCTTTATAGTCTCCAGAGTTAAACTTTTATAGCCTCCACCCTTCAAAGACAATTGAAATGCTTATGACCCACAACTATTCTTTAATGGCACATATATGTTGCAAAATTGTGATAAAACTGTAAAAAATAACAGGTAGGCTGTAATACTGAGTTTCACACATAACAATGTATATTATAGGGCTGAACGCTCAAATAATTGAAATGCAATGTACAAAACATTACAGAACACCACTATCCACAATACTGGATTATTCTTTGCAGTTTCCTATCCCTCCTATAAATTCATATCTGTAAATCACATCATACATTTTTACATAACTCTTGCCCTATGCAGTCAAGGCCTCAGCAGTTCATCTGGAAGGGCTTAATGGAACACATATAATGCAAAGGCTTCAGACACAGTGATACAAATCACCTGGGATGAACTACTGTAATTTATAGCTTATATTACGGGAGCAGATAGGAATTATGGTCAGGATCCCACTGTGATAGATGTTAGACAAACAGAAGGAAAATGCCATCTTTCCTGCTAAAAGTTTGCAATCTGAATAATGTTAGTTGTAGGCATACCTGTGAGCATAATGCAATATGCTACATAAATAGTTTGTAAGAAATCCATAGACTGAAATACATTCTCCTAAAACAACGGCAGATAATTTTGAACAACAATGAGCAATTGCATTAAAAAAAAAATCAAAAATATCTATTTCCAAACTGTTCCTGAATATAACAATTAAAATATTCACTTTCTACAACTTACCCAGACGGAGCAGACAGCAATAAGCAAAAGCCTGTCATGAATGTAAAAGAATTCTGAATATAAAGAACACCAAAAACTATGACTTCTTTCTGTGCCCTCTCAAGTACAGAATGTCCTGTGCACTAGTAGAGGACATCCTGTGCTATAAGACTGTTGAAATGCTATAATTAAAGGTCTGTCAGAGTTTCCATTAAATCCCTGATTTTCAGGGTTTAATTAATAATAACAGTGAAAATTAATGTGAGTAGAATTAAAGCCACTGTCATAGCTCTACTGCATATTAATTCCTGATTTTAAGTCTCTACAACATGTGGGACTGATCCAAATTCCTCTCTTCAGGCAAAACTCCTATCACAGGGGAATGTCTTTAAATGTAAAATTTCTCATTGGAGACAGCAGATCTTTGTCTGAACATAGCGCAATCGGGCTTTGAAACATCTCTAGCATTTATATAGTAGGTTAAACGAACATTTCAGAAAGACAAGCATCAATGAATTGTGAAAAGTTATGGAAGAAATATGTTAAGCACAATTCAAACCTGGACATCCTAAACCCCATGAACATTCAGAACTCTTCAGTCAATTCCTTCCCATCAATTGACTCAATATAAGTTTATGCATTTATTTTTGAAATATTAGTATTCTGAACTACTTCTAATGTTTCCTAAGTAAGAACTAAGGGTTTGTCCCCATAATGGAAGGTGGAAAATATATGTAAGTACAGGGAAATGGGCTTTCTCTGAAAACATAAGAGCAAATCAGATGTTCTTTTACTGAAACAAAGGCTACTGGCATTTTGGATTTGGGTGCAAATAATTTCAAACACAGAACTTTCCATAAGATTACTCCCTGAAAATAAACACTGGTATCTCACCATACAACACAAGGAAATTTAATCTTTGGCATAAAAGGATCAAATAAAACTACCTCAGTGTGGAAGTCTAGAGAGGGACCTGGCAGAATACTAGAGGATATTAATTTCTCTTCAAAGTAAATAGTATTACAGATGAAAAATGCGAAAGCATGAAATTTTCTCAACACTGCTGTGAGAAACACACACAGAAATACCAGACATATGCAAAATACAGAACTGTAGGGTTCAGATAATATGTTCAGAAGTTGTTAATAATATTTTGTTTCACAAAATCACCTATTATAAAATACACTTTTTTCCCCCCAGATTCCAAACTAATTGCTGGCATTATTTTATCTAACATCAGAAACCTATGTTGTAGCATAAACCTGTATCACACACTTCTGTGGTTAACAGAGAAAAAAAGGTTGAAAATTATTTGCTGTTAGGACTGCTAAGTAGGTCAAAGAAATTAACAGGTAAAAAATCATCATGTTATAATGAAAAGTGGGTATTTATATAACTAAAGAAACCTATGCTAAGCAATATGAAAAAAAGAAGTCCACCCAATTAAAAATTCACATTACATGACAAATAATAATCTGAAATATAATAAGCAGAGAATCATAGAATCATGGTTTGGGTTGGAAGGGACCTTAAAGATCATCTAGTTCCAACCACCCTGTCATGGAGAGGAACACCTTCCGCTAGATCTGGTTGCTCAAAGCCTCATCCAACTTGGCCTTGAAAACCTCCAGGGATGGGGAATTCACTACTTCTCTGGGCAAGTCTATACCAATGCATCAGCAACCTCAGTGTAAAAGATTTCTTGCCAATATCTAATCAAAATCTCCCATCTTTCAGCTGAAAATTGTTCTCCCTTGTCCTATCACTGTACCCCTGATAAAGAGTCCTTCCCCATCTTTCTTGTAGGACTCCCTTAAGCACTGGAAGTTGCTGTAAGGTCTCCCCAGAGCCTTTTCTTCTCTAGGCTGAACAACCCCAGCTCTCTCAGCCTGAGAATATAACTTGTTTTCAGTAAAGCTGGATATGTTTTGAGCACAACCCAAAAAGTCTTACAGAAGGTAAGCNTAGTTCCAACCACCCTGTCATGGAGAGGAACACCTTCCGCTAGATCTGGTTGCTCAAAGCCTCATCCAACTTGGCCTTGAAAACCTCCAGGGATGGGGAATTCACTACTTCTCTGGGCAAGTCTATACCAATGCATCACCAACCTCAGTGTAAAAGATTTCTTGCCAATATCTAATCAAAATCTCCCATCTTTCAGCTGAAAATTGTTCTCCCTTGTCCTATCACTGTACCCCTGATAAAGAGTCCTTCCCCATCTTTCTTGTAGGACTCCCTTAAGCACTGGAAGTTGCTGTAAGGTCTCCCCAGAGCCTTTTCTTCTCTAGGCTGAACAACCCCAGCTCTCTCAGCCTGAGAATATAACTTGTTTACAATAAAGCAGGATATGTTTTGAGCACAACCCAAAAAGTCTTACAGAAAGAAAAAAAAAAAAAAAGCATAGTGCATCTATTGTGATCTTATATTAGGACTGCCTTGATATCTAAATGTGGGGATATAGTGTGGCTGCCACTGTGCAATTCACTAAAAGATGCAATCTTTGATCTGGAGAACTTAAAAAATAAAGGGGCAAAATGTACGAAAACAGATATTATCATTGCTTTATCAAACTAGAATCAAGGCGATAGTTCCACAACAACCTAAACTAGAAATGTAACTCCCAGACCCTGTCTGTCTTCCCCTTGCTATACGCTTCCTAGGCCGTTTCCTGAGCTGGTTTAGTTCCCTATTCCAACATATAACTCTCACACTGAGAATACTTTTGCCAGACTAAGGAATTGACACAGATCAGTAAAAGCACTGACAGTTACCTGACATGGCAGGGGAAACAAATGCGAGACCAAGAGGGAGAGGATGCAGGGGAAGGGCTTGTGCTTTGGGACTGAAGTCAAACATAGAGATTAACTAATTTACCCCAATTCAGTTAGAAATTCTGTGGCATGCATGATATATTTCTATTATCATAATAAGTTGCTCTAAACAGACCCTGAATCAGTTTAGAATGGACATTTCAAGAGACTTTTTAATCCCTAGAGCACCAAAAGTTTGCGTCATTCATGCTGTAAGGTTAATATGGGTGAAAAAAGTAGGGAAATTTTAGATGGAGCTTTGCACTATGTGAGATGGTTGACAGAGATGAAAGGTTTACAACTTGAAAATTCAAAAATGTCTTTTCAATTCTATGCATTTTGAAATGGCTCAACTAAGAGAAGTTGAAAAAAGCTCCTTCAAGTACTGGAAGAAGTTAAGTCAAATGAATGTCAATGCTAAAACCAGAAAAATATATTAATCCAATTCTGCAACCCTTAGAAAGTAAGAACAGTACTCTCCATAGTTTACTCTTGATAGAAACAAACTACCAAATCAAAATGAAGTCATCCATACTATTAATCTAGAGCATATCTTGCTCTGCTTCCATAGTCTTTCAGAGTTTAAAGAATGGAGAACTCAAATCTCAACTTTGCATAGAGACATTTGCTGTAACCCCACATCATGATTAAATAAGGAACCTTTCAACCAAAATGTATAAAACTAGTACCTGTGTCTACCTATTGCTGAGCTATGAGCTCTGTCTTAGAGCATCACACCATTCACCTTCTTCTCTTTCATATTCTCTAATGCTGAAATTACATGACAAACACCTAGTGATCAGAGCAAAATCATTGACTGGATAATTTCTATTGGGAGGTTACTTTTTGGCTTCATTTATTCCTGCAGCTGGAGCATTTTCTTCCAACAGTTTAATGCTGTTTTGTGAGCAAAGCTGGCAAAATGCCACAAATTTATAAGAAACTTCGAAGGGCCTTAGTTTTAAAAATTTCTACTTTCAGATCAGTACAGCTTGACTCAATAACAATGCTACTCAGCGCAAACAGGCATGGTGGAAATTTTACAAAGCAAAACCATGTGTATGTAGCATCAAAACAAGCACAAAGTCTTCTTTCCATAAAAGTGCAAATCACATTTAGTGAAAGGCCAGACAGAAAAGTAAGATTACTTTGTGATGATTTTCTGCAAAGTTCACTACGCTATTTGCTTGGTAATGAATTTCAGTCATATCATTGTGCACTTCAGGCTTCATCAAGAGCAGTGGTGCACTGCAAAAATTATTCTAGCACATCAGAACAAAGAAAAAAGGCACAGATTATTATTTTATTTTCTGCAAGTAAAAATTAGAAAAACACTGTGATTCTACTATAAAATAAATTCATATTTCTAATGTATATTAAATACAGGATCAGAATTCCTTCACTGGATTTTGAGTTCTTAAGTTTCATACCTTTATACTCATGGCAGCAGTTTTTTTGTTTTATTTCCCTTCCATACCAGCAGATAAAATACAGTATGCATTGTTGAAGAAAAACAATGAAGAGATAAGATGTTTTTTAATGTAGTTTGAGAAAACACCTTGCGCTGTCTAACAATAATTCCAAAAAAAAAAAGAGAAGGAAGGCAGAAAAGATGAAGAATGCTGCTGGCAGAAGGAACATGGATTCAGTTATATGACATATCTGCTAATTCTGTGGTAAGATTTTACTTCCATCAGAAATAATAAATGGGAAGAAATTGCTACATGCATTTCCACTGCAAAAGGGAAGAAAGCAGCTCCTAGTATGTTAAACTTGTAACAACGCAATATTTTTTGGCTTGCCATTATTTACAGCATCCAATCTAAAAAGTAATAAATAAAAAACAAAGAGCATCATTGACCAGCTCTCAAGACCAACCATGCTATTCACGTAAGCATGGCTTCAGGCACACCCAGAGGAAGCCTCACGGTCAAGTCTATGCATTGTCTTAGTATGTTGGAAGGCCTTCCAAAGGTGACACGTGTTGTCCATAGGTCTCCAGACAGCAGTTATTATGGATGGGAGATGAAAAGCTCAGAAAGCACATCACACTCATGACTGCTCTGAGTGTGTTTTTTAAGAGCTGTACACACTAACAACAACTGATTGAATAGATACAAGCAGTCTTCTCCGGACTTTTTAAAGTGTATAAAAATGTGGTCCCAATTGTAATTAATTAATTTTTTTTTTTTGGTCAGATCAGGTTACAAAAGCTGTAACACACAACAGGGATAGCTGGGTTTTGTGGCTCAAATTCCTATGTGATGTAACAGTTACAGTACTACACAGCTATCTGTCCCTCTCCTCTTACATTTAGACTCAGGCTGCTTCTTGCTCTCACAGCCTCTTTTCTCAAGTTCATGGCTACACTTTTGAATGAGAAGGATTAAGTGGACATGAGGACAGAGAATAGTTGGTTTTACCACAGAGTTTGTAGAGAACTTGCTGGGAATTCTTAAAAAAACTGTTCTCAGAATTGCCTAGAATGTAAAAGGTGAGTGTTCAAGTGAACTTGCATTTGCAAGATTGTAAATATAACATTGCACTTAATAGAATACCTACATTTCCCATATTGTTACCAATATGGAAGCTGCTTAGGTGCACAAGACTCCTGGTTGTTGACTTAAATTACGAGCTTTACAACAGTAACTCTGTTCATAGCAATCTTTCCTGAGACAGTCAGAAGGACAGTGCTGGTAGAATGCCCAGCATGCCTAGAGACCTGTCTTAGGGAAAATGTAAATAGATTATCATAAGCACAGCGAAGCAGCAACTGGGAAGCTCCCTAAGGACTGTGAAACTGCTCTCGCAACACTTATTTGGTAATGAAGTTACTCCAGTAAGTTCACTGAACTTATCCTTACTTTACACAGGGGTCATGTCACAGAAAAATGATGTTGCAAAAATCCACATTGTGCATCTTATAATGCAAATTCAATTTTTTTAAAAAACATGGAAATAGTCCAAAGAACTTTCACTGCCTGTAGCTCCAAGTCATTTAAGTCACTCAGTGAGACAGGATAAAGGCCATTATTTTCACTTGGCCAGTTCATATTGTGACACTAGGAGAAAGACAGTCTGTCAAGTTTTTGTCTGCAGTATCTGATTTTTTCACCACACTGCTCCTGCCCTCCCTCCATTGTGTCAGGAGTGCATTAGGTGTTGGAAGGGCAACAAGAGACTCAACCAGTGGGTGGAGAGGCTGGAAAAGGGGGACCAAATTACATGCAGCCTGAGGAATCTATCTGAAAGGCTGTGCTGTTTATGGTTGATATGTATCTATGTTCCCATGCCATATTACATGGAAGGGATTAGAAACAGGATTTCTGATATTTCAGCTGACATGTCAGGAGAAATCATTTCATGCAACTGACTGCTGCAACCTAAATTCAAAAATCCTACCTACAAAAGGGATTGTATTTATTTTCATCTGTACTCCTAGGCTCACAACCTTATTCTGCAATGATTGATACTGCAATGCAATGCACTTCAAAGAGTCTAATTCATGGGTAATGTTTTCTATCTGTAGCTGTACCTTACTCCCTAGTGACATGACTACATGAAATGGGAATAAATGTTAAAATAGCTCTGAAATCTCTGTATATTACATTTGGTAAAAGTTTAGAAGTTCTTGTTAAACCAAAAATCAAACATAATTGTTTTATATTGGGGGGTTTTTTTTGCTTTGTTTTGTTTTAAACGAGACCAACAAAATAAAGAAAAAAGTAACAGAAAAAGATCTCAACTGTAAGTCTGAGGTATCAAGGTCACTGACTATAAATATAAATAATGCTGCTGCACTTAAATCTTAAACAGCTTACTGCAACTACTAATATAACTTCACAGTATTTACAAGATTAATATTTTTAAAGAAAATTACAGGATCATAATATCAAACAAGATTATGCTATGTCCTGTGTAGTTAATGTACTGTACATACAGCAGTAACATGACAGCAAATATGCATTTAGAGATATCGAGTAACTATTGCTGGAAGATGGTGACACTGACTACCAAATACTAAGCCCAGGAACAAGACTTAGGACCATCTGATCCCCCCATAGAAAATCTGTTATTAAATTCTTGATAGTCTCATTGTATGTCTGATGGGGAATGGGTCATTTTTCATGCCTCTGTAGAAATACTCCAACTATAATATACAGATGTAAGATTTTCTAACCATTGGTTGTTGAGGCAGTATAAATTCCAGGAATACAACAATGCAGAAAGAATCCCTGGATCCTGCCCTTGTGACAGTACGAATGTAGTTTTGTCAGGTTAAACGCATTTCTAGCACTCTTGCAATGGTGTTTTCCATGCTGAACTCACACAGTCCACATTCTGCACCAGAAAAAAATTAGCAGAACTCTGTTGGTTCAGATCAGGTATGTGCTTTATAGCAGCTAAAGGATCTGGTTCACAGTACTTAAAGTTTGTCCAGTGTGAGAAACAGATCTCCCAGTGGAGGCAAGTAATAACACCACAAGAATCCAGCTGGCAGTTCAGACCAACAGACAACCTTCTTCTGGAGCACCAAATGGTTATAGAAATCTTAAGGAGAAAGCTGTGCTTGCTAAAAGTTCTAGGTAGCAAACCAAGCTCTCTTTCCCTTCCAAAAGAGTAAAAAAACATTTGATTTATGCTGGTATTTTACTGTGGCCACGTAATGACCTTGCACAACTGAGCAAATCCATTGAAGAGAAGCCCAGTTTGGCCCTGCAATTATATACCTGTGTATACATTAGAATGTTTTTGTCAGAAGCATAAGCTCCATCTCATTGTGTTGCACTGTGTGTAACTTCTGCTCTCACTAACCTGTAAATAGGTAAAGGGATCAGTAAAGGGATCACACAGAGTTATATGACATACAACAAAAGACCTTGGTTCTCTGGAGGGTGTTTCTGTCCCTTTCTCTTCTGCAGCTCCTCAAGCAAAAAGTGTTGCCTTGACAACTCTGGGACATTCTCTGGCTCCACGTATTCCAGTAGGAGAAAGGCCAATTTCCTTCTACAAAACCCAGAACTGCTAAGAAATAAACAATCAACAACTGTTCTGATTCCCTCAGTACTGCCAAAATGAGGGAGAAAACAAAGAATCTTATTACAGACACAGGATTTTATAAGCCAGAATGAGAAGGATTTAAGCACTCAGGATTAATAAGAGAAGAAACCGCAGTCACCCAAGACTTCAGCAAAACCCTTGGAATGGCTATGGCTAAGGTCAGGCTAACATTCCTCTCTTTGATCAGCTTCCTATAACTGTAAGGCCACTGTCCTTCCATGGCATTGCCCTTGCTTTACCATTACACTGTTCATAAAATCATAAAAAATAAGAAATAAAACAATATAAAATTTTTCAAAAGATTGATTCACAGTTTCCACTACTTTTGCACATACCCTTTGATAATATTAGGTAGGATTAACTTTATTTGTTTCAAATTTTTGGTTTTGAGTGCTGATCTTCTTCAAGCAAGTGTATTTCTGAAGTAAAAGAGGATACAGGAAAACTGATGCTCATGAAAGAGATCACAGTAACTGTACTTCACTAGAAAGAACAGTAGACAAATGCTACTTATCTGTACCACAGAGAAAACTATAAGTACCCTGCCTTCAGGCTCTGGTCTTTCTGTATCCTGTAACTGAGCCAGGGTCTACTCAGCTATGGAATACTCAGATGTGCAGTTGTTCTGTACCAAAAATCTCACCAGGTCCATGAGGAAAAAATCATAGTCATTGAACAACAATGCTTGTGCGCTGAAACACACATATGCTGTTGTAATCTTTAAATTCCTCATAACTTTACTGTCACAAGAAAGAGAAGCCAAGAGATGTTAAGGTTCTGGGGAGACCTTAGAACAGCCTTCCAGTACTTAAAGGGGGTGCTGCAAGAAAGGTGAGGAGGAGCTCTGTATCAGGGAGTGCAGTGACAGGACGACAGGTAATGTTTTTAAGCTGAAGGAGGGGAGATTTAGATTAGATATTAGGAAGAAATTTTTTACACTAAGGGTGGTGAGGCACTGGCACTGGCTGCCCAGAGAAGCAGTGGATGCCCTATCCCTGGAGATCTTCAAGACCAGGTTAGATGAGGCTGTAAGCAACCTGATCTAGTGGAAGGTGTCCCTGCCCATGGCCAGGGGCTTGGAACCAGATGATCCTTAAGATCCCTTCCAATCCCAATCATTCTGTGATTCTGTGACTTTTGGTNCTCCAGGCTAAACAGCCCCAGCTCTCTCAGCCGCTCCTCATAAGGCCTGTTCTCGAGCCCCTTCACCAGTTTTGTTGCTCTTCTCTGGACACTCTCCAGAGCGTCAACATCCTTCTTGTGCTGAGGGGCCCAGAACTGCACACAGTATTCAAGGAGCAGTCTCACCAGTGCGGAGTACAGAGGGAGAATAACCTCCCTGGACCTACTGGTCACACATCAAACCTTCCCCTCCTGTAAGGGTTAGTCTAAGCACAAGCTGTTTGTATTGCCAGTAGATATCTATGGTAACAGGTTGTTTGTCTCATTCATCAAAATGAAATTATTTTAGAAAGTATCCATTAGTAATTAGAGCAGGATTTTCAGAGTCAGTAGAAGCTAGAAATCCAGAAGCTACTCACAATGTCATGATGCCAACAGAATCTATAATAAAAAGCAATGTACTCTGTATTCCAAAGAGATTGCAGCATGTCAATAGACATGTCTGCCAAAAGCACCTAACACCACTGAAGCTCTAGCATTAATTTTATTTGTTTATTGTATTTTTTTCAAGAAAAGGACATACAAAGGCTATCGTAGTAACACTTCTGCCACCACTGACATTTAACATTAAACTACGTATGGCCAGGCTTCATGATAAACACACCTGGTAGTCAAACTAATAGGATTTCTATTTTAAGCTAAATGGGAGTGGGTTAGTGTAAGAAGACTCCTTCTATTGATGAGCGACATTGTTTATTACATAAAAGGTAATTGCTTAGAGAAGATTCCCTTTGCTTTTGCTGCAGAAAATATCTTGGTTTGCTGTTAACCCTCCTCCCATTACAGTGTAGCCACATATGCACCACAGCTCAGAGAAGCATAGAGAGCCTTCTGCATGATTGAGGGCAAGAACTTTGTAATACACTACCTTTATCTGCCATATTTTGGTCTACAGCAGTAAATTTTGTATGCTCCTACTGACTATTCCCTGGAAATATGGTAAAGATGTGGCCTTTTATACAAAGATAAGGTACACAGAAATGATATAAAGAGAAAAAACGGTAATAGAAAGGAAGAGGCTCAAACAACAATGAACAGCTCACAGTCAAATCCAAAAGTATTAGAATATTGCAGGCTGTGTTGGTAGAGTACAAATCCATCTTGGATCAAATTATTCATCCATTTACTGTGGTAAATGGGTGAATATTGCCAGGAATTGCTTGGCCTGGCAATTAATTCAACTCTGGAATGCTACTTATGGGTACATTCACAATCTCTACAGCACAAATGGACTTTAGAAAGGAAGAACTGGACACAGGCTACCCCACATAAGCAAAATACTACAGCAATTACTTCCATATAGGTGTTAAAGTTGTGTCTAAAAAAAAAATGCAAGTAAAAAATTCTCATCTCCTACTTTGCTTTCAAGGCAATGTGAGGCAAGTTGTTTAACCTCTTCATGCCTCTGTTTCATCATCTTCGAAAGAAGAATCATACTGCTGCTCTAACGGGACTCACTGCCTATTTTTTGGATCTGATATGGTCATGAATTTTCCTGTAATGTGAAACATACATATGGAGCTTGGTAATTCTATGCCTGCTTGTAACACGAACATTTCATTAGGCCATCTAAACAGGGAGAAGCTGATTTACCAAGTAAAACTCATTTGGCCAAAACAATATCCACAAATAGGGAAAAAAACCGAATCTGATCTTTAACATTTTCTTGAGATATTCACCTGAGCAGACTAAAGGTAAAGAACAACCTCACTGGAAAGGCTTGATCTGCAGGAAGAGATTTTTCCATTCTGTTTAAGAAACAAAGAGAAGGAAAATGCTATTTTTAGAATAACAATATGAAATACCCAAATTACAAAAATTATGAAAAGCAAAAGTATATTTTACCCTCTTTTTTCTACCAGCTTTGATTCACCATTGCATAATACAATTTTTACAACAATTTACAGTGAAAGGTTGCAACTAGTTTAATCCTGTAGAGATGTAAGCTACTTTGGACACATGTAAATAAAACTGCTCCATGCTAAGTAGTCTTAATCTCTTCCCCAAAACTATGTAAAGTAATTTTGGTTATAATTAGCAATCCTGTAGAACATAAGTATTTTATGACTGACAATTTTGCGCTAAAGACTCCCTTCCTGTCAAATGGGTTTTAGTAAGGTCATTTTTGGCTAATAATTTCCGTTATTTTATCTCCCTCCTAAAGTTAAGGCCTTGAATTTACAAGTAGTGTCTTAAAGGAAAGGAATGTATTTTCTTCTAGGATGTTAGAAATGTACTATAACCTTGACATACATGAATAACTTCTGGAGGAAAAAGTGCAGTCTGGCTTCTCAGAATAAGCCCCTTGTCTTTTCTCCCAAATTCACCAGAAGGCTGCCAATCACAGCATCAAACAAAAGCGTGTTTTTTAACAAGTTTTGTGCTTGAGTCTGTAGGTGTTGCTAATCTAAAGCACAGTGCCGTTTTTTCTTTAGCATTTGCCTGCTTCCATTCACTGTAAGCAGGTCCTTAGTTACTTTTTGGCTGACTAGCATCAGTGATAATAACATTACATTTTTATTTTTATAACACTCAAATCTAAAATCAAGTTAGCTCTGCACACTTATGCACGCACACACAAATGTAAGTAATATCTGAACATTTCCAAAGGGCAACAAGTCCTTTTGGAATAGTAATGAATAGAGAAATCATCTTCTGCCCTGCATGAGATAGGTGCATTTCAAGATTTTCCTGTACAGCTTCCATGAAAATTGGCCCCTAAGCAAGGGTGTGAGTCATTGATGAATACAGCTCTAAGGCTTCACGCTGTGCAGCAAGAGCTGTAAAAGGCATTAGAGGAACACAGGGGAGGAGGAGGAGAGAGAGAGGAGGTTAGGAGGTTATTAAATAAAACCTAGTAATGGTTTTACATGAACATTTTCTGAAGAGTGTTTTGCAAACGTACATCCTAGCCCACTGGGCACCAGCCAGACTGCTGGCTGCAGTGCCCTCTGTGGGCTGATGCTCAAAGGGGTGGCACAGACCCTTTGCTACTGGCAGAAAATAAGCTTTTGTCTATACTTACAGAGGTTTGTTGTTACAGCTACCCTCACAGTCTCTGAGCGAAAACTCACGTTGTGAAAATTACCCTATGTTAGTATGGTTTATAGTAATTTTCCATATGAACATTGCAGAAAAAGGATGGGTTTTCCTCTTCTGCACCTGTATCCACCACACAAAAGCCCATTCCCACAACATTGTACAACCATCTCACACCCTTCACCAGCACAACTATGCAAAACGTACAGAATAGGCCAAAGAGAACCTATTGGTGATGAATTTAAAATTCCTGAAACCTTTTTTTCCCCAAGACCAATGTATTAAAATTACTGTCAATTTGTATAATTCACTGGTTAGCCACAGACTATAAGCAACTGATAACACAGTTATTAGTTATGCAACTGTGTTTCTCCTATGTAAGTCAGAAGATGCAGGGTTCAACAAGGACATCAGATTTTTAGTCAATATGTGTCATTGTTTTGACAATTTCCCCATCCTTCAAACTTCCTGAATGTTCTGATCTCATACTCACCTGCATGGTCCCCTCAATCTCTCTTCCCAATTTTCTTCTTCCATTGTATTAGCAGTCTTAGTGCACCTGTCTGAAAGAAAAGATGTAATGTGTCCCATTACATCCCTTCATCAAACACCCTGTGACTTATAGATGATAGGGTTCACATGTGAAATTTATTATAAACAGAGATTACATGACATGAACAGCCTACATTAGTTTAGTTATAAATAATCCAAGAGCACTTTAAGTCTTTTATCAGTAGATGGTTTAGACGTACAGTCAGGGAAAAAATATTTTATATTTTAGATAACAAAAGCAGGACTTGTTAAAAAGCAAATCATAACTGATTTTTTTTTTTAATTTTCACACCATTTAAGGAGCTTGGGCATAAAGAAACAAACAAAAAAAGTTGGTTGTTTTTGTTTTTTAAGCAGGCCCAAGAGGAGTGATAAGTCTTTTAAACACCAGAAACAGTGGGTTTACATGTATTAATCAAATGGGCACAGTGGTCTACATAATTGAAAATTCAATCCAAAAGGAGTGCTAACAGAGAAAAACAGGTTGTCATATTACAATCACTTTTGTTTCTCTAACCACTTTAAAAATAACACACATAATGTTTTTTTAAAAATCTTTCTACGTATATTCTTAAGAATAGGAATTATATTTTACATTTTAAATGGCCAGTTGATAACTTTAAAAAACCATCAAAACCCCCCTGTAATGCACAGACATGCAGCACCATCTGCTGGAGTAGCACATCTGTCAACAGTTCCACACTTTCGGCACGTACTCCTACAGGCAGAAGGGAAAAGGCACACAAACAAAAGCATATCACAGAGATTTATTTAGTCAGGATCAGGCAAAAGAAAACAAGAGGTGTGCAATTTCCCAAAAAACTGTGAAATACTACTCATTACTCATATAACACTTCCTCATTTTCAGATACTCTATATTAATGCTTTACTCACAAAAACACATGAGCAGAACACTTCTAATTACAAAGATTCAAAAGTTCAGTATGTGTTTCAAATAACTGCATCAAGATTGATTTAATTTGATTTCTTGAATGCATGCACTATGGTCTGTGATTGAAAATTACCATTTATTCACTAGATGCTTGTCTTGGTTTGGCAAATAACACTGGCTGTTCACCTAATAACAAACAATTATCCAATAATTTGCTTTCTTCTTCCCAGGCACTATATGGCCCCATGTGTTATTTAACACATAAGCTGTGCCTGGATGATACAGGATAATCATGTGCTCATCATTCCAAAGCATATTGCATTACAAATGTTAATTTAAAATCCTTACAAGGTGAGTTGCATTTATTTTTCACAGTAAGTGAAGGAGGTTCTCCGAATAGGGAAGGAAAGCAGCCCTAATATGTACACAGTGATGCACAATTGTATTCTCTGCTGTCTTTCTAGTAGCTTGTAGTGTCTTTGGAATTCAACCTTTCCATTCAGTCAGGTCACCGAACTGCACTCTGCAATCCCTGGCCCTTGGCATGCTACCCTCCAGCAGGTCAAAAAGCACAGTACTTAGCAGACAGCTGGGTCACCCGACACCTTCCAAACAGCTGGAGCTTCCGCCTAGTTATCACACCGTGCATCACCTCTGCACTGATCCCTTTAGTGCTTATCCTCATTTTGATACACTGCTGATAGCTGCTGGTCCTAGGAATTCACTTTGAAAAGCCAGCTGTCTTCACATGCCAATCTTCTAGAAACCTTCACATACTCCAGAATCAAGAATACATCTATCTTAAGCCTGATTTTTCTGCTTATAGAACCATCCCCTCTTCTCACTGGGCATATACGTCAGTTGTCTTTTATCCACCTTTGTCTTGTCCACATGGGTAATCAAATAATTCCATACTTCTCTGGAAGACACTATCTGTACCCTGCACATCATGCTCAACATCAGACAGGCATCACCACTGCAGACTGTTAGTATACAACAATGAGAAGAGAGGACTTCAACCATCACAACTTTACACATCCCAAAGGACAAACACGAAGGTCACAGGTGGCTGCTTGCTGCCAGTTACTGCCTTGAGCTACTACGTCTTCCTCCTGTTTACCAGGACTGCCAAGCTTGCTTCTTCAAAATAATTATTCAGTACATCCCCGGAACATCTGTTGCCCACCCTGCCATAAAAGACAACACAGGAAAAAAAAATCTTCCTTATGACATCTGTATTTGTTTCACCTGCACCATTCCTCTATTTTTAAGAAACTAGGTTGCCTCTAACATTGTACTTCATTTTTTTCAATACTTTTAAGAATAACTCAAGACTCTTCTCTGGGGGATGATCAATAACGTGACCAACAATCGAAGGTCTGCAATAATCTGCACAATACTGCAGGCTGCCATTTTGGTGCACGACTTCTACTCTCAGCATCTGTTCTTCTCAAAAAAATATTATTTTATAACATAGGCAGATATCTAGCAAAACCAACGTCTGCTGCTACAGTCAGTGTTGCTGCTGTGCAACAAAACTCACATCAAACTCCTCATTCCTCCAAACCACTCCCCAACTGTTTGTCAGTGCTTCTTGTTGCTTTGCTCAAGCACTTTTCAATCATGGTTTGATTAATTCCTTTAACAACTTTTCACCTGTGATCCCTTTGAGGGCAATATTCATCCAGCTTTTTCAGGATGCCACTTCCTGAGAGTGTGAAGCTACATCCCTCTTCATGTTGGATTTTTGGCAGATACTTCTTCCTCACCTCTTTGTTCCTCATTTTTGAGAGCAGACTTGGTGCTGATGCAGAAACTTGGCTGTTCAGCGGTTCCAGGCAGACAAGGGGGCAAACAGTCACCAGCAGAAGGTTTCTACAGCAGGACTATGCTTCGTGCCAGGACTGGCACGCCTTTCTCTGTCTATGAATGATGGAACTGAATAGCACAGGACAATCTGCATCCCAGAAATACAGATGGGTTCAACAAGGTAACAGCAAAGTTTTTAAGGGATATGGCATTCGTGTTTATTGTCACCCAAATGCAGTGTCTGGCTCGAGAAACACACCTATTCATTGCTGGGAGATAACACCGGAGGCTTGTCAGGAATAGGACACTACCAGGTACTCTCCTAGAGATCTGTCGTTGGGTGTTGTCTGCAGTGGCCACGCCGGCCAGTGCTCTGGCTGGCAGGATGCTGGGGAGCAGGAACAGGCCCTGGGTCTGTCGCCTTCCACAGCAGCACAAACTGCGGGCAGCGCTATCTCCTCCACATAGCTCTAGGGAAGCTGCTGACACCAGCCTTACTTGTGAGCTAATGCAAGCACTCAGACCAGAAATTTCATAGAATCACAGAATGGTTTGGGGTGGAAAGGACCTTTCGGCCCATTCCGTTCTGAGCTCCCTGCCAGGGACACCTTCCCCTGGATCAGGGTGCTCCAAGCCCCCTCCAACTTGTCCTTGAACACCTCCAGGGATGGGACACCCACCACTGCTCCGGGGAGTCCCTCATCGTGAATAATTTCTTCCCAACGTCTAATCTAAAGCTATTCCACCTCATCCTATCACCACAAGCCTTTGTGACCGGTCCCTCCCCGGCTCTCCCGCAGCCCCTTCAGGCACTGTGAGGTGGCTCTAAGATCTCCTCGGAGCTTTCTCCTCTCCAGGCTGAACAACCTCCCCGCCCTCCGCGCCCATCCAGGCTCAGGGGTGCCCCAGCCCCGGGACCACGCCCACCGCCCTCCTCCGGGCCCAGCTCCGCCCCCGCGTTGCCGCGGCTCCCGGGGACGCGGGCCTCGCCGCGGCCATGGCCGGCAGCGCCGCCGTCTCGGTGCTGGCCGAGTTTCGCTGGGACGGTGGCTACGCGGTGCCCGTGGCCGACGCGGAGAACAAGGCGCTGGAGGACGGAGTGAGCGCGGGGCCGCGGAGGGGCGGGAGCGGTGCTGCCTTTCGTGACCAAAGAACCGAGCGACGGGGGAGGCTGCTAGGGCCGGGGGGTCTGATAACGGTTGCCGGAGGCTCCGAGGGGCTGGAACCCTAAGGGATGGATCTCGGAAACGTCCTCTGAAACACCTGCTCCACGATTCGGTGTTGAAGATGTCCCTGCTCGCTTCCGGGGGTGGATTAGGTGACCTTCCTGGTCCATTCCAACCCAAACCGTTCTATGGTTCTCCTGGCAGCGACCCTGCAAATTCAAGAGAGACTTTTAGGTTTTGGAAAGCTGTAAGGGCTTTTTTTTTCTGGCAGTTTTACGCACAGGAGTGATCCAGACGGTCTAAAATCCTGCTCCACGGGAGCTGTGGAACAGCTAGCCAAAACTTACCATAGAATCACTAGGTTGGGAAGGAACCACAGGATGATCGAGCCCAACCGTTCCCATCAATCACTAAACCATGTTTCTCAGCACCTCATCCACCCGTCTTTTAAACACCTCCAGAGTGTTTAAAACACTTGCCATGTGTTCTCTGGAAACACCTTCTCTGGAAACAGTCACCTCTCCTCCCTTCCAGGATCCCACCTGCATCCTCCCCTGATTCGCGTTCCCTTAGCAAAGTTCCGGGCTTTCACACTTCTTCTCTAGCTGCTTCACAGAAACAGAGGGCATCCTTGTCGTATGTTGTAGTTACTAATTGCAATGGTTCTAATTTTTAAGTGGTTGCAGATAATAAGCATACAATTAAAATAGTTAATTGACTGTTCTAACTCTTCAACAGCTGCAGAAGATGCACAAAGAAAAAGCACACCTGCAGGATGAGTTGGCTGACTTTGAAGAGCGCATAGAAGCAATGACATCTCACTTGAAAAATGTCAGGCAAGAGATCAGCTTCACGCAGGTAAATCGCTGCCACTGGCAGGTCCGTTTTATCAGACAGACTTGGAATCCCTCTGTATTTTGCCAGCTTTGCTAGAGATTCATCAGGACTCTCACAGGAAACAACAGTTAAGCTCTATATCTCGGTGATATGTGATGGTCATTAAAAACTCCATCCAAAATCAAAGGACTGTACCTAGAAGAAAGCCAAGAAGGATGCGTTTTAGAATTCTTTATTAATAGAGACTTTTGTAGGTAAGAAAAATTTGTTTAAGGAAAACAAAACTTTAAGAAAAACCCAAATTTACAGTTAATTGTGAAATGCTAGTGAAGGGTTAACTCATGAACATGACGAATGAAGTGAGGTGGCTATGGCACAAGTTTTCATTTACAATCTGAATTAATTGGCCAAAATGGGCAGTTTAGATTTCTAAAGAGTCCCAAGTTAAAGCTGCATGCCTCTCAGGTAAAAAACATATCCTGGTGAAAAAACTCTTAAGGAACTTCCCAGCAGCTGAACAACTTTTTAAGGGTTTTCTTTGGTGCTATAATCAAGTTTTAATCTGCACATAGAGAGAGAGACAGTACATACTAATTTATATTTAAAATAAGCTTCTAGTAATTAATAGATTTGTTATTATATAAGGAAGAAAACCATTGTTAAATTTTGTCAGATAGCTAAGACGGTCTAGAGATAACAGTGTAGGCCAGGCTGGTGTTATTCTGTCTCTGCACAGAACAATGAAATAATTTATTTTGCTGCCTCCTGAATCTGACTTAAAGCCGCTGGTGTTCAAGAGACTGAGATTTTGATTTTGAAAAATCAAGATTCTGAATCTTGGGTGAAGTATCTTTGCATTGAGTCTCCAGGGCTGTTGGTGGTTGATGTGTGGATATCCGATACATTACAATGGGTATGTGTGTATGTATGTATATATATAAATACGTGTATTTGTGATACTAAAATCCAAACAATTAAATTGCTCTGAAATTTCCTGTATTAACATGACAAAATTGTACTATCACTGACTTGGGATTTGATAGTATGTAAAAAAAAAAAGTGGTTTTGCTGATAAATGCCTCTTGTTTATTGCAAAATGCTGGACTGTATAATTCTCTAGTCTCTTTACAGAGCCAGAGAGAATGAAACTGAAACTGAACACCATTTTAAATCCCTTGCTGAGAGAGAACATGGACGTCTCAAATATGACATTAAGCGACTGGAAGATGAGATAGTTTCCTTAAGAGAAAAGAAAAATAGTCAAGAAGTAAGGTTTAAAAATTTTGTAAGAGAAGACTCGTATTTCATTTAGATTTTATGACCTGTCCTTGCTTGCACTTACAGAAATAATAGTATAAGTCAAGAATAGGTAATTATAATTAAGTCCTATAGACTATAATAAATGATCTGCATGTGCTTTTCCCTGCGTATGCAAAATGATATGTAGGGTAAGGATCCAGGAACTGGGCCTCAGTATGTGAGGGAGAAACTTTGCCCTATGAAGCCTCAGATCAGTTTATCATGTGGAATAAATATCCTACGTATCGGTATCTTGCCAAAGGTTGACTTTTCTGTTTAAAATTATTTGCTTGTTAAGTCTGTGGTAACTTACTGTCTTGTTTCTTCTTTAAGACCAGGATATATATTAGCATTCCTCAAGTATAATACACAATTAACAAAAAAAGAAAAGTAGCAATTCTGTTTACAACAAGTTGTATAAAAACTTGTTACGGTAGCTTGAACTATTATTATACAATTACTGTTCAAAGAAAACATTATACATTTAATATTAACCCTTTAATTTATCTCTAATTTTATTAGAATACTATAAATAAAACCACGAAGAAGCTGGAAAACTTAAAACAGCAGATGGACTGTGATCAGGAAGTTCTGGAGAGCTGGATAAAGGAATCAGACAGTAAAGATGATGATACTATCACAATCCAGAAGTATGCACTACAAGATGAGGGGAAAATAGGAGTAAGTAGAAATGACAGCAATTTTCAGAAAGAAAACAGATAAGTATTTTAGCATTTGAACAGTTTGTTATGTTATCAAGTCAGGTAGGATGGAGTCAAGATTTTGTACAACAGCACTTTTGAAGTAGTTTCCAGTTAACACAACAGTGCAATTCCATATAAGGTTCATTTTAAAGGTTGGAGAGAACAGGTTTCACAAAAGGTGAAAGGCATAATTGAAGACCTTATTCTGTTTGTTCATCTGGGTGAAATCTGAGTGAGGTTTTCCTGAGAAAATGCACATATGGATAACAAAGTCTTGAAAGTAGTGCTATTGAAATAAGAGAGGTTGTTCAAAAATGCATGCCAAATGTGCACAAATAGTGCAGATTTTCCCATTAAAGCTCTATTTGTTAATATTACTGAGGACAAAGTATGGCTTTTTCAGTAAAGCTACCTAGAATAATGAATGATGGTATAAACAGATACTCCAGTCACAAATTCTGACTCTGAGGGTTAGTTCTTGAGTATAATATTAATTTAGAAACCCCTGGTTAGTATTCTTTTAAACCTTTAAGTACAGGGAGGATAAAATTGATTTTTACTCATTAAAAACTTAACCCAAAAAACTTTAGCTTAAGAAATGAGCCTCACTGATATCATTTATGTTAGCAAGTCACACAGCATAGTAGGAAGAGTAAAATGAAATAGCTGATGCATGGAGGACACCACGTACACATTTATACATGGTGGAGGGTTACTTTGGCCTAGCTCCAGTTTAGTCCCAAAGGCTGATGAGAAATTACAGCCTCTTGTATGACCAAAAGTTTGGGGAGGTATATTCTAATTTTCTTTTGTTTCCTGAAACACAATCACATTGATGCCTCAGTACTTCGCCCCTAATTACAGCAAAACTTCAAGAATTTATAAGACATTACATATTTGTTTCAAATACATTATATTTTCACATCTTTTCATTTCAGGCATTAACCCTTCAGGTAGAAAAGTTGACCATGCATGCAAATCAGAAGCGCAGAGATCTCGATAACGAGCTTACAGAAACTATCACTGCTCAGGTTTGTGCTTAAGGTTCTTGAAGATATCTTGTTATATGTGAATTTTTTTAAATAAGAAACCATGGAGGTGCTTTCTTTTAAACAGATAGAGCTTGACAAGACAGCTGAAGATTTTCGCAGAGTTCATCAGGAAAGGCAAGAAGTCATCGGGCAGTGGGAGAACACAATACAACAGATGCAGAAAAGAGATCAACAGACTGATCATTGTGCTTTGGTAAAACTGCTGTAACTGATCCTTATCAGTGTATCAGCCTACTTTTGTATCTGTGAAATTGATACGAATTTTGCTAGTTGCACGTAGAATGATTTACTCTTCTAGATCATTGGTTTTCTCTTTGCATTTACTTCTGTATTTTATTACAGTGTTTCAAATTTAAGATATTACTGAAATATATTCAGAAATTACTTTGAAAGCAGCATTTCTTGGTGTAAGTAATGTTGCTCTGCTTGATACTATGCAAGGTTTAATTTTTAATCTCAAGGTCATTGGAAAATGCAAACTTTCTGTGATCTAAGAATCTTAAGAAGCAACAAGATGGAGTGTTATTTCTTAGAGTGTAAGGACAGTCAGCCTCAAGGAGGGGATTCTGTGTCTGGGATACAATATAAAGAAGAAAACAGAACATTTTTATTGAAGGAATTAGTATTACTACTTCTGTGAACAAATGCATGGCTAACATTTATGTCAGAATTTCCATCATTTCCATCATCTTCCAACAGTCCTGGAAGACTGAGGAGGTTCCACTGGACTGGAGGCTGGCTGATGTGCCCATCTACAAGAAGGGTCGCAGGGAGGACCCAGGGAACTACAGGCCAGTCAGCCTGACCTCAGTGCCAGGGAAAGTCATGGAACAGGTGATCTTGAGTGCTATCATAAAGCACTTGCAAGAGAACCAGGTGATCAGGCCCAGTCAACATGGGTTCACAAAAGGCAGGTCCTGCCAAACC
>WAAB01023911.1:0-17379 GCA_013389865.1 Piaya cayana | reverse complement strand
GGAGGGAGCTGGCCTCTTCTCCCAAGTGACAGGGGACAGGACAAGAGGGAATGGCCTCAAGCTCCGCCAGGGGAGATTTAGGCTAGAGATTAGGAGGAAGTTTTTTACGGAAAGGGTCATTAGGCATTGGAATAGGCTGCCCAGGGAGCTGGTTGATTCGCCTTCCCTGGAGGTATTTAAGGCACGAGTAGACGAGGTCCTGAAGGACATGGTTTAGTGTTTGATAGGAATGGTTGAACTCAATGATCTGATGGGTCTCTTCCAGCCTGGTGATTCTATGATTCTATGAATTACGATAAATAATCACATTAAGGTTGAAAATTGGTCCTTAAGTACATTCTGCAAATGGAGAGAAGCAACAGCACTCTTCTAGTCCAAAAAGATCCTGTTGGGCATTATGAGTTAGTATTAATTTCTAAAAGATATAGTCTGCATTGCTTTTGTCAGTGTCTTACGCACAGATAGTGCAATGGCAAAAGGTATGAATAAAAGTATATTATATCCTGGTTTAGGCAGAAGAAGGGTGAGCTTCTCAAAAAGTTCTGCAAAGCAATAGACCAGAAACAGAACATCAGAAAAAGTCTGAATGATCAGTGTTAGAGAAAAAAATATAAATGGGGATTCCAAAGTAACAATGACTTTTTTTTTGAGGTGGAGGACAAAAAGCATAATTAGTACAGGAAAGCTGTACTTAAATCTTTACCTCTGCTAGTATGATATTTTCCTGCTAAAATATATCAGCTTTGTTTTGTTGTCCATGTGAGTATTAGGTATACCCTGAACAAAACATGGTTTGAACATGTTTAAGATAAAATAATAACAATAAAAAATGTCAAGCCAGAAGAAATACTGCCAAACAGCAAATATAATCGTCTAATTTAGCTGAAATATTTTGGATTTCCTAGTATTTCAGGTCAGAAAATTTCTGCAAAGAACTAACAACAGATTAAAAACCAACCAACCAATAACAACCTCCAGCTCTGGCCAAATTTATGTGTTTCAGTAGTCCATAGAATTGTCCCACTGATGCTTTTGTAAACAGGTGGTTTTTTTTTTTTTTTAACATTAGAACTGCAGCATAATTTTCACAGTAGCTAATCTTTTACTTAACCTTTCAAAATACAGTTTTCACTGAATAGCCATAAATCTGTTAGCTAAAGTAAACATCGCTACTGCTGGTAATTTTTCTCCTACACTTCCTCTATTTCTAGTCTCTGAAGTTTTGTTCACAATTTTTTTCCCCCTCTTAATCAAAAATTATTTTTATGTCATACAATTTTATAGTGTCATATTTTTTAGAAATTATTGGAATATTTTAGAAGTTTCCAGTCCAAAACAATTGTGGTATTTGGTGTTGTGATGTATTAGTGGAATAAACTAATTTACAAATGATGTGATAACTGGGCTGTCTCACACAAAGAGTAGACTTAACAGTGATCTATCTTCTGGTTGTACCTTTTATTAATCTAACACATCTGAACTAATGAAGGCAAATGTAAAATATTTTTATCCTGATAGCTAGTAACAGAGATAAAACAGGAGATGAGAAAGAATGAAATGGTGCTGGAAGAGAAGACTTCCTTTTTGGTAAATGAAACTGTTAATAATATGGAATATGAAAAGAAAATTTCCTTGGCTGAACGAGAAGCCACCAGCCTCCGAAATGAGCATCGAAGTCAGGATATTTACAGAGTTCAACTGCAGGATGAGGTAAGGATGACCAAACAACTCAGGAAAACAGACTGAAACTATAGCTTTTAACTCTAACACCTGACTAGATGGAGGAGATACAGAAATAGCAATTGTTTGGTTTTTATAGTAGACTCTCCTAATAATTCAACAAAATGTCTGCCCTTCGCAGTCTACTCAAGATTATTGGGATCTAAACCCTCACCATAATCCTTTAATTGACAATGGTGAGGAGATCAGCTTGCATTTGCTGTTGGGTGGGTATAAAATGGATGAATTTCCTCTTAAATAGTGTAACACTAAGACACGCTTCAGAATAAGGCATCTTGCCTTTTAGCATACGCAAACTGCAGTATTGTATGGAGATGAGAGAAATCTTTTGCAGATTTCAAACATTGCCTGTCCTCTGCTCTCAGAGGTGAATGTTGTTAGTCCTTGCAGTCACATTAAAATTCCTCAAAAAACCCCACACACTTTCACATGGCTTTCTGACCAAGCCATGCTTGATGCTGTCTGTACTTACTCTATTACTTTTATTTAACCTGTACTTAAAGCTAGGAACTAGCTGCACTACTTAATTACTTAAATGGCTGTAGAAGTATTTCTGAGGTAATTTTAAGTCTTATGGCTCTGTTGAGAGGGAAACACTTGTATTGCCTGAGTAAATTTTCTCTTAAGAAGAAAATGGTAATTCTGGGCTGCTCAGTAAGCTTGGTGATTAAAAAAGAAACCCAAACCTGCATCTGCTGTTGCCTTAACTTTGGATAGCTTTTCTGTAGCAGGCGGTTCATAAGCTGATCTCCTAATTAAACTGTAAGTAGCTGAAAAAAGGTGTAGGTTATTAGATTACCCTATAATTCATATGAACGAGAGGTTTCACAGAATTGGTAGGTTTTCATCTCTAGGCTGCAAGATTCTTGCCAGACATTTTTCATGTGATGTGATAATGAGAACAGTCTCTCATTATTAGGTGTTAGAACATCTGTGACATGCAAGTGAGATACAATGAAAGAAACAAAAGTTCAGCTGACAACTTGTGACCTCCTAGTTTTTATTCTGTTACAGAGAGAGACCTGCTATATATACCTTTGATCAGGTTTCTCCATCTGTGAAGAAGTTAAGTGGTAGTGTTACGACTAATGAACTATGGCTTGTGAAGTATTACCATCCTGTGTATATGAGTATATGTTGTAGTGTATTTTTTTTACTGAATTAAAAGTCTGTATGTTTTTGTCAGTGTTTTCTTACTCAAAATAATTTTATATACCCAACAAATTTTGAATTAGAAATATTTATTAGAAATAGAGGGGTATCCATGTTCACAAAGAACCTCAAAGTCAGCTGTGCTCTATAAAACCATAGTTACACAAATGCTGTCAGTCAAGAATTACAGCCCACAGCACCTCCATAGTTCATTCTGTATTCTTTAGAATTAAAGTATTTTATCTGAGTATTCAGATTATATAAAGTAGTCTATTGACTTTACTAGCTGTGCTGATGTACAGCACCTCAGAATTTGCAGCATTTCTCATTTGAAAAACGCTGTTAAAAGAAAAACTGAATACTTTCCAATAAGTAGGTGCCTTACAATTTTAAATATTCTAACATGTACCAAAGTAAATAAGAGCTCAAATCTTCCAATTTTTAATTTATTAGCTGGATACTTTGAAATCAATTGTGGACAAAACTTCTATTGATCTAGAGTCTCTGAGATCGCAAGTAACCAATCAGAAGAAAGAAATTCAGAAAAAACAAGCCAGGTAAGAAACAGACCTTTAAAAATATAATTTGTAAGGAATACTAATATAAACAAATCCTTAAGCTGGCAAAGAAATTTAAATTATGTTGATGATTAAAGCCTTCAACTTTCTTGTTCCTTCATGTCCTACATAGTTTCTGGCATGGGACATTTATGATAATCCTTGCATTTCAAAGGCGTGAAAAAATCAAGTTAGAGTCTTGTTTATCATAGGTTGGAGTTTAGCCTGCTTTATTAGGCAACTGTTCAGTAATATATACTGCTTGGGTTTGGAAGTGTTATATATGCAACTTACATTTAACTTGTTAAATCATGTAATTTTCTTTTAGATTAAGCTTTCTTAATGAAAAAAATGCAAGTCTTTCTAATAAGGTGAAGCTTGTGACTGAGGAGACACTCAATTCAGATGGCAAAGCTTTGAGGATGGAAGAAATACTAAAGGAAGAAGAAAAAATTGTCCAGGTAAAATGTCTTTCATGGTTTCTACAAATGAAGATTCATTTGAATTTGCAAGCTGCCAGCTCTAATTAGAACAAGCATTTATGGATTAAAATGGAATGCAAGTATTAATATGATGTATACTTCATCAAACAGTGAAATTATGTGCACAAAGATAGGTCATTACGACATGATACTCTGTAACATCTAATTTGTTGTGGACTATTAAATAATTGCTGGCTTACTTTAGATTTCATTTTAATGATAAATAAAATATCTGGGGAGAGGCATACAGGAGCTGTGATATGATAACTATTTTTTTAAAATAAGTCTAATAATACTTTTTATTTTCAATTAAAACCCCACTTCTTATGTTGCAATTTAAGTATAGGAATAAAAGTATTCTAATGCATTCATCTGATGCATTCATCTGATGAACCTAAAGGGCTTTTAAATAATTGTGATGTTTTAGTGCAATAATCTCAACTTTCCCGCATTTCAGAAAATGTTTCCACTGTTTTGTTATTTTACTCCTCACGTCTGACTGAACTTGGTACAATTATTTATTTATATTTTGCTGGACAATTGAGTGTTGGATATGCTGAAGCTTTCTTTGCTTTGGTTTTGTTAAATGAACATGACAGCAGGTGTTTCCACACAAGTGACAGCAAAGTTTTATCTGTGCATACCACTGAATACTCTATTTTATTTTTCCTCCTGTTTTGTGTTGCCTGTAGCCTGGATGTGAAATAATCCCTTGCAGTACACTGAGCATTATTTTTCAAACTTTTTAAGTCCACAGGCATTAACTGTACTTACAGAAACCAGAGAGGGGATGTCTTTCCTTTATAGTTTCCTAAATTATAGGCCTGCCTTACTGTTTTGGTTTTTTAGATAATTTGAAAACAAGTTGGATTGATATAATATTTTATTAAGATTAAAGCCTTATTTGCTTGCCTTTAAGACTGTTACCAGGGTGGCTAAACCATTAGCAGGGTTTCTTTATTTGATCTGTGGCGGATAACCTAAGATGACATTGAGCTTTGCAGCTCCGCAGCTTCAGGGTAATATTTTAGCTAGGATGAACTGGTTTTGAACAATGTTTGTAATGTATTAGTCAGAAGCATGCCTTCCGTTACCATTAGATACACATGCCTATTTCCTGTATCTATTAATTTACTGTGAAGTGATATTTACAGGAACAATGTGAGTGAAATGCCACCATTTTGCACTTTAGTTCTGTAACGCTTCTGTCTCTTAAATCTGCAGCAAAACGCTATTGCACCATAAAGCTTATTTACTATCTTATCTCTACAACAACCTTACTTAACGAGACAGAAACAATTTCTACTAAATAAATGAATTTAGATATGCAAGAAAGACTATGAAATGAAGGTCAAATCATGATCCAGTTTCAGTAGCCAAATTCATTGGTGTCAGCTGAGACAGCTCAGAAATGAGCACAGGCATTAAACTGAGCGGTAAACTGTTTTTAATTCCTCTGTTCAGGCATGATCCAAAGCCCTTTGACATCAGTATAAAATGCTACAGGCCATAGTGTTTTTTCATTAAATTTATGTCTGGTTTTCACTTCCCAGAATTGCCTGATAACAAGTTCAACTAAAAAAAAAAAAAAATTCTGTTTGACAGAATGTGATTATGGACTCTTCAGAAAAGAGTTATCTTTTGCCATTACTAAAGCCAGCAAGGTTGTTCACAGGCAGAGTTCACAATGTATACATAGAAAATAAAAAATGTTAATCAATATTGAAAAGTGAATTCTAAGGTGTTTTGCTGTATTAATTAAAACTTGCATCTTCAAACTCTGTACCAGTCTTGATCTAAATGTAAATGCGTCTTTCAGAACAGGATTGTGATACTCCATCACTCATGTTAAAGATGTAACTTACAGGGAAGTAGCATGCTGAACAGTCTGAGCTTTGGAAGGGTTTTGGTTATTTGGGGGAAAACGAGGTGGAAGGAATGTAAAGAATAAATTTATCTTCTTTGTAATACTAAAATCTCATTTCCTGCACTGATTTAGGTGTTGATGGCAACCTATCTCCGCGAATAAGGAAGTGATTTTTTTAAGTGTGTAATTTTTCAAACAAAATTATTCCAACTTATGTAAACGTATGTTTGCATATACACAAGTTTTAATAAACCATTGAAAAGCTTTGTATTGTATTTCTCTATGTATTCACATATACTAGAAGTAGTAGGGAGGGTTGACAGAAATTTAGTTTTCTGAAAGGCTGGAAAAAGTAGCATTCTCATAATGGATCCAAGTTAAAAGAAAAAAAACCCCTATTTTTGCTTTAAGTCAAAGACTGTTCTTGTCAGCCATTTAAGACCTGTGAAACTCTGCTTTCCTATTAATGGAGAGTAGTAAAGTTTTTTAATCTTCCTACATCTGTTTAATAAAGCCAAATAATTCTTTAGAAATCACTCCTTATATGATTAATTATTTCTTACTATTTAATGGTTAATTTGCCATCAGGAAAAAGAAACAGAAACAAACCAGTTAAAAGAACTACTTTTCAAGAAAACTCAAGAGTTAATGACACAGAAGGACAAGGAGAAGTGTGTTCTAGCGGAAATTGAAGGAAGTCGGTTGTCACTTAAAAATCTCAAGAGTCGACTGCACAGACTTGATACAGATGCATTAAAACAACTAGATTTAATGTATAATCAGGTATAATATTAAAGTATTCTAATGTATGATTATTTCCTGGGTCTAGTGAGAGTAAATTGCTTGAGTTCTGTAATCTTTGTCAACTTCTTACCATTTTGGAAATGTCATGCAGTATAATAAATATCTGTCTCCAGATGTACAGATAAAATTGAAAAATTGAAATAGCTTAAACTTGCTATAGTATTACCTACATTATGCACTTACATATTTCTGTTTGTTTTTTTTTTTTTTTGATCTGCTGCTTTCCCACTAATTTCTCAAATCAGTTCTTTACTTTGATCCCCCTCATCCGCAGACACCTCAGGGTAAACTTGTAAAGCAATACAAGAGGTACATGCCAAAATCCTGTTATTTACTAATTGGATTTTGTGCATATTTCCTATGCACCACTTTGAAAATTTGCTCTTTTATATCAGCAGCCACTGGTAACAGCAAGATGGCAACTCCACTGTAAGCCTCCCTACAGCAGACTGTGCTGAATATGCTTTGTTAGTCTTCCAGAAGATTACAGCTGAACCATCACTGCACATCAGTCATCTAAGAATATTTTGCTAATGGGGTCTATAAGCCATAAATTATTATAAAACAATAGTTTAATTGGGTGACTGTCCTGAAGCCAACATCTAGATCCAAGTTTCTATCCGGTGGTTTAGCTTTATAGGAAGACTATAATTGCTCATCTCAGACTATTAATTCTCTTAAAAATTATTTTAACAGGATTTTTATATTCAGCAAGTACAGAGAAGGCTGTCACGGTTAGAAGGAGAGGTTAATGCAGACGAAAAACAAGTTTTGGAAGCAAAAGTTGCTGAACTTAAGAGAACCTTAGAAGAAAAGAGAACCGCTTATGATGTTTTACATGCACAGTACAAGAAACTTCAGGTAACTTCCTTAGAACATCAGGTTGATTGTGCAACATTTAGGAACCTCAGTAAATTGACTAGGTCTTATAAATGAATAAACTGGTATTAAATTAAAAGATTTGCAAACTTTGGATAACTCGTGGAAAATTTCATATGTTCCCTATACCTTCCAGAAAAATAAGTCATTACTGCACAACTGAGGCACTTTAGCATGAAGACAAGCATTGAAATGTTGGAACGGCAAGGTTAGCTTGCATTTTAAGATGTGACCGACTGCTTGCAAATGTCTGGATTAATCTTTAGGAACATGTATAAATAGGAGTATGTTACTCTTGTGATGCTACTACATGCATTTGAAATTGTACAAAGTAACATTACTAAATTGAAGGCACAGTATTTGAGTTACTTGACCCATACTTATATATCATTCAGAAATACTGTTGTTCTGTCTTTATTCCCATGTAAGAATTTTGCTTATACATCCTTGTTCTCTTATTTTCCACTATTCAGTGACCATTAATTCTCAAAAAATGCACTTACCTTTCTCATAGATATGAGTCAGTCAGTTACTCTGTAGCCAATTTATAATTTCTTTTTGTAAGAAATATATTTGTTTAGAAATTAGCTATGTGTTAGCACATTTTGAAACCTCTTTCAAGGAGAAGCCATACAAAACCACAAGTCGCCATTTGATAAAACACAACTGGTTCTCAAGTGATAATAAAGAAAAAATGTGATCGGTTCAGTAAGGGGGGGAAACTCTTACAGGAGAGCCCTTAAACTAGAGAGCCATGAAATAACAAGGTTTAATGTTCACACTACAGTTTTGAGAAGATGCAAAATTTGAGCAGTGAATATAATCAAATATCAAAACATCTCCAGGAGTTTATTCATAGTCTGGAGTATTATTAAAGACAGATGATTTTCTGAAGATGAACTGTGAGTATCAAAGCCATGGTCAGATATGTCAGGAGATTCTCTAATCTTGACTGAAATAGAGTATTAGAGTAGCCTTATGGGTCAAAAGATGTATATTGTATGAATAACAGTTACTATGCTCCAAATAAAACAAGCAATGACATTAATATTGCAACAGCACTTTGCACCAGGACTGCGATGCTTAAGGCACAATGTGCACAACAGGGTAAGTACACAAGATGATGATGATTCCTGGTTCCAGGACTCCAATATCCCATTTTAAATTAACTGTTAGCTTTTGGTGCAAACTACATTCACTGAAATAAATACAACTTCTTTGGAAACAGAGTGATATCCATTTCATCAAGAGAGCAATGGATAAGACGGGAGAAGAAAAAAGTGGTGTGATGATCAGGATAAATGAACTAAATATTTTCAATGAGAGATCGGATCAGGAGTTAAAAAAAGCTAAAGCCATTAAGCAGGTACAGTATTATTTCTCAACTTTTCTAAAAGAGGCACAGTTGTTTGGTTTTTAAAACACATACATTTACTACTTGATCTGAAAGCTGTTGTCACTTCCCCCAGTACTATATCATTTCATACAGAATCACAGAATCACAGAATCACCGGGTTGGAAGAGACCCATTGGATCATTGAGTCCAACCATTCCTATCAAACACTAAACCATGTCCTTCAGGACCTCGTCTACTCGTGACTTAAACACCTCCAGGGAAGGCGAATCAACCACCTCCCTGGGAAGCATATTCCAATGCCTAATGACCCTTTCCGTAAAAAACTTCCTCCTAATCTCTAGCNAGAACTGCACACAGTATTCAAGGAGCGGTCTCACCAGTGCTGAGTACAGAGGGAGAATAACCTCCCTGGACCTGCTGGTCACACCGTTTCTGATACAAGCCAGGATGCCATTGGCCTTCTTGGCCACCTGGGCACACTGCTGGCTCATGTTCAGTCGGCTGTCGACCAACACCCCCAGATCCCTCTCCTCCTGGCAGCTCTCCAGACAGACTTCTCCCAGTCTCTATGGAGAAGTCTCTCTGGAATACATGTAGATGGAAAAGTCTGTCAAGCCATAACATGATCTGAATTAGAAATTTGGATAAACTTGCATAAAGCTATTCAGGAAACAATCTACCCCTGTCACATTCACTATGTAAGCTGTTAGCAAAAGAGAAATAGAGAACATCTTTAAATGCAGAAAAAAATGAGTCTTATAGTTGTATATACATATACAAAAGATGAAATAATAGATCCTTTATAAAAAATGTTAACTTATTAGCTGTTGATAATCTTAATTAAAAATTATGTGTTCTTATTTTGAGACCTTTTTGGCATTTATTAGGATATGGTGGTTGAAGATAATATTTTAAAACTAGAATTGAACCGTCTTCAAGATACTCTGTGTACTAACACAGAGAAAGTTCTAACACTGGAGAAACAAAAACTGAAGTTAGAGAAAGCCATAGCAGAAAGAACTGAGGAAATTAAGATTCATAAGGCCATGCTGGATTCCCAGATAAGACTTGTGGATCAGGAACGGCAACGCTTAAGGTAACTAATCTTATATGAATTGAACTTGTAATTGTTATTAAGAATATTTTATATGGGGACTTACTTAGAAAGAGAAGCATTTCTTCCAGTGTCACCAATTAGAGAAACAGAGGATGAAATACACCTTGCTTCAAGCCACATACTGAAGACAGTTGAGGCTAGAGGTCCCTTCTCTAAAATCCAGCCTACAGCTCTAACCACCTGGTGAACAACAGATTACTGTTTATTCTGTTAGTGAAGATCCCTTATAGTACTGAGAGGAAGTCTGAGCTGCAGGCATCTTTTTAAGGATATGTCATGTGTGTGAGCCTGCAATTTTCAAAATAATCAGGAAATGGGAGATCAGTGTGTCTGGAGCTATAACAAAGTATTTAAAAGAGAAGACTTACTTTTAAAGTGGGTTTACTCCCAACTGCTTGATAAAACTGATTTCTTGGATTCATATGGTAAGTCTGTCTGTTTTGTATTTTGGCTGGGATTTTTTTTTTGCCTTTTTAAAAAATGAAGTTTCTGTTATGTGTCTTATGTAACAAAATCAAATCTGAGTTATGCATGTAGCCTCTCATAAAGCAACCACATATGAAATTACTTTACGCTGATTATTACAGAAGGGGAGAGTTTCTGGGACAATTTTAGGTTGCCAATCCCAGTATCCATATCAAGCCAAAACTCAAGACTTCAACAGCTAACTGCTGAAATCTGGCAGGCTTTTTATTCACTCCTCTGCTAACCACACCCCACACAATAGGAAATTAGAGTTATTTAGTGTGACTAAAGCTTAACTGCTCACCAAGAGTGCAGACTGTGTAGCATTTTTCCTTTGATAATTACACAGCTAATTGATACTTCCGTGTAATTTGATTTGGAGTTGTTGCCTACTGTTGCTTACACCCCTATAGTAGTGGCAATATTAAGATAATATCAGCAGGGGGCAGCTTGTGCAGCTGTAGCATTTAAATGCCAAACCTTTAAAATTTTTGAGGACTGCGGCACAGCCTCCCAGCATGCAGCGATCTGGAATATGAATTCAATTCAATTTATAACTGCAAGAGAAGTATAGGTAACTAGAAAAAGGGACACCTTGGCTGGGAGAACACAGAAAGCAACAAAACCCAGTAGGAGCACAACTGCTGCCCTGCCTGCCTCCTGCTACATAGACAGGCTGCTGGAATAACACCAGTTATTTAATCTGCTATAACAGGAACTGCCCACAAAGCACTACCAGATAAACACTTCTCAACCCATTTCTTTTCTTTCCAAATGAATAAGTATTGAAATTCAAGAACGCCTAAGTCAGATTGATAAACTGACATGCAGATATGAAATTCTTACCATTGCCATGATGCCACCTGAAGGAGAAGAGGAGAAAACTCTTACCTACTATGTAATTAAGGTAACGTAATTCATTATAATGCAAGTATTTAAGCTACAGCTTTCCCTGGTCTCTATTGAAGCAACTTAAGACAACCTTCTTGCCCACTGCTTGCTTTCAGTCTGTTTTATGTGATCAGCCATCATTGGTTATTTAAATGATAAAGCAATTTCAAATGAATCTCTGTGGTCAGTCCTAATGTCAGTGGGGCTTTAATTCTGCAGTTTGAAAGTTTTCACTTCAGTGCTCATTAATTTACAAAGACACAAGGAGCCACGGTAACCCATTATAAACTGAAAAGTATTTGTCATAGTTTCACATGATCTTAGATTCTTCTATCCTTCAGTTATTTGTAGGTATTTACTTCACTGTATGCTGTTTAAACCTTGAAGAATGTTGTCTTTCCCCTTTTACTTAGCAAGCACCTATGCATACTACAGCTTTTCATTTGGCAGGAGGTGGGAAATAAATCAGTCTTTATCTGTAGTGCAATACCCTGATTCTGTGATCCTGGCTCTGAAGTCCATCCTCTTCTCATTCTTAAGGGTTAAATTTCTTAATGATGGTATTTCTGCCCCTGTGAGGTCTAGTGCAGCAGAAGACCCTTGGTAAAACTCTTATGGTTGCTGTTGGGTCCATACCTTCTACAACTATGGAGATTTTTCAACAGATCAGATTTTCTGAGGCTATGCAAAATACTTTCTTTCATCAGCTGGCTGTTTCTTAAGTCTCACTGATCAGAGGAAGATTTTTAAGCCAGTAATTCCCAGACAAGCTGGGTGACTTTTAACACTCTCTCAGTGTTTTTATATAGCATACAATCTTAACTCTTACTTGGATTTTGTGGGTAAAGGAAACAGATGTAGCATGTGCTACAGTTAACGTCAGCAGTGCAAAGCATGGAAACTGCTTTGTACTATGTGGATACTGCTCATCAGGGCTCTGTGAGCTTAGATGGAGAGGGAAATACCTATAGTGAAATGCACGTGGATTAAATGCTTCAAAGAACATCCAATACTGTAAATAAACCACCCCTTCCCATTACCTAGTAACTCGAACCTCAGTTCAAGCCTCACACCACAGATAAGACCCATATCTACCTAAGATTTTAACCCATAAATATTGCAAGTTTTTTTTTTCTGTATAATATTTTCAGTATGTGTGTCTTCATATTGGCTTTACTCCCAGGCTGCACAGGAAAAGGAAGAACTTCATCATGAAAGTGATAACTTAGATGCAAAGATCTGCAAAGCTGAAAAAGAAATTGTAGCTCTGGAAAATACTGTGTGTATACTTAATAACTGCAACAACAATTATCAAAACTCTTTCAAAGAAGTCACAGAGACAAGTATGTAAAATAGAAATTGCTATTTGCTGTGAGAGTTACTGATAATGGTGTAACTCAGGAATGTAGTAAGGAAATTCCATGGCATAAAAGAACAAATCACAGAGAGATACTAACCTGATAGTAGCAAAAGGTAGTAATTCACATGCTGCCATGAATTTAGCAGAATAAGCACAGAAGGAACTCCAAGAAGGTGCTGTTAATTAATATTTACATTCTGTTATCCAATTTATGTGAAAATCTCTTAAGACTAGAAATTTTGGGAATAGTCTTAAGTAGGAACAGTCAGAAGAGACAAAGCATAAAGATGATTACTGGGGAAAAAATGTAATCATTGGGGGAAGGTACATCAATCTATTGGATAAAACTTTGCAGAGTACAAAAAGCACTACTTTCTCCATACTGCTGCATCACAGCTATTAATTCAAATTACAGAAGCAGAACAAGCTGTGCCAGTCCTGGGCTTCTTGAGGTAGACTGAGCCAGGTTTGGTACAACACTGAACCCAGAGCAACTACACAGGCTGATCAATCCCTTAGCTACATCATTATCTGTGATTTTACACAGAAGGGGGGCAGGAAATAGTAATCTGTCGTCTGGGAAAATAATTAGGGAGAGTAAAACTTAAACTGCACTATTTTAGTGTAGTGTCAGCAGATTTTAAAATATGAACTGCCTAACTACATATTTTTGGATATTGTAAATTTCTTAGAATTCTGGAAAACATCTTCATCTGTCATTTGTGTTGCCACTTCAACTGCATTAACTTGCTCTCCTTCAGTGGAACTTTGTTTAGTGTGTAAAAAGCATCACCATGAGAAATTAAACAAACTAAATATGAGAAAATATTTTATTATATGTTTGTGCCCTCTGCTGGCTCTGGAAACAGTAGCTCTTAAAACGTTCTTATGAAGCCAGTTACTTTTTCCACAGTGATTTGGAATGGGTAGTAGAGTATTTAATAAAGTCTCTGTAATACTGCCAACACTAATATAGGAGTACTCCATGACATTAAAGTGCAACTTACTTTAAAGTGAAAATTTAGTTGTATAAGCTGCTTGTCCAGCTTTAATGCTGCGTCATTGTTTGGGATCACAGGTGAGGAGTATGAGGAAAAACTGAAACTAGAGGAAGAGAAAAGGGCTGCTGATCAACAATACAGATACAAACAAAGACAGATCAAGGAACTTGAGGAAAATCTCCAGGTAAAATACAAGCAAACATTTCGGGCAAACATACAAGGCTGCAGCATGTAGCTAAATCAAATCAAACCATCTTATTGTAAGAATAGGATATTCTAGACAAATATTCTTTTTTATATCCTATGTTTTGTGTGAATTGGTAGGATTTTTTAGAATGCTGTACCTCTCCTTCCAAAACTTGAATGCTTATGAATTTTCTCAAATTACAACGAAACCAGACTTTCTAGTCACATGCAACTAGAAGCTGCAACATTCCAGCTACACATTGAGAGATGCTATGTTCTGGCATCCAAGAAAGCAATTGTATTCTTGTGTAGCATACACTGTAATACTATATCATCCTGTCCAGTACTGCAGCAATTAAACTCCACACATCCTGTGCCCTTGGACATCTAGGTTCCAGGGTTCTTCTAGGGAGATATATTCTGTTTTATTCATATGAAGGATGCTTCTGTTTGAACATACTAATTAAGCTCAAGAAAGCCAGCTGACTCTTAACTTGGTAGGGTGAGCACTAAATGCTGGTAAAGGATAGCTTGTGTTCAGGCATCACAGCAAGGACTTGGTTCTATTTGTTATAAAAAGCCCCACTGGCCCTTAAAAACAACACTTAAGTCAGATGTTTGACATTTTAGTTAAAATTTTCTTAGGCAGAAGAAATCAAAGGCACCCTGTTAAATCCCACGTGATTGTTCTAAGCCCTGTGCTTCTGGATACAGTCAAACATACCAATTGCTTATTCTAATGCCACAGGACATACTCCTTAATTAAGAAATTACAGCTCGGAAATTAAAGAAGAGGGATACAAATCTTCATCAGGGGATAAGTCCTAGGATATAGTTGTTAAGGCATTCCCTTTGCCATGTGGTTTATTTTGGGTTTTGGTTTTTGTGCTTGTTTAAAAAAACACAAACACAAAGCCCCCTTTTTGGATCTTAGTCATTCCAAAGTTATCCATCTCTTCCCCATGGGAAACAACTTTTTTTTCTTAGCATAGCTTGCCCTGGTAAGAGGCACTGTAACACTTGGTACACTGCCAAGTAAATCCTTGGTAGACACTGCTCACAGGCAGATCTAAATCTACGTACTTTTAAGTAGTACCTCTACAGTAATCTTTTAAGATATGTAAATCACCTAGTTGTCTCTCTATCCAGGTATTTATCTGCTAGCTATCTGACAGGCAACAAGTTTTGAGTTGTGTTATCATTAGTGCTAATTGTTTAAGCTATATTTAGAAATTAGTAGTAGAAATAACGGGCCCTTCCACAAATGCAGCGAGTGAGAGGATATCAGAACTGCTTTATAAATTCAAACTTCTGTTCAAATGAATTTGCAGAGCCTGGAAAACAATTTTGATATAGTCGTGAAGCAGGAGGCCCTCTTCCAAGACCAAAAGAAGGAAAAACAAGCTCTTAATGTGCAGATGAATGAAGACGTAGAAGAACAGAAGCCCAAACTACAAAGGGTTATAAGCCAGGTATGTATATTTCTTAATGACAACTTCTAAATTTGAAGTGATAGACAGCGTGGTTAAAACTACTGGATTTAAACTTAGCAGGTTTCTGAAAGTGCTGCATTTTCATTATAGCAATGCTTTAAAAATATTTGTGTTCAAAGTGCTCCAGACTATCCAGAGAAATTCAGTCCCTGAAGAAAACTAATACAGAAACACAGGAAGAAAGAGACATTGATCTTCATGATTTGAGAAGCATCAACAAGGCCATCGACAAATTGTTAGCTGATGTTCTAGAAGCAAATCCTGATTTAAATAGACCCTTTCAAATGTACTTTCACCAGGTGAGCTTTCCAGTTAACTGCTACCACAGCCTTGATGGATAGCTCTAGACTACAGGCAGTCTTTCAAGCACAACTCCTAAATTAAAAAGTAAACTATATTTATGGTAAAACTGAAAAAAGCATTCATCTGCTTTCAGTGCTTCACATACAAAGGATTATAAATCCTCTGATAGTCTCAGTCCTAGCATGCAACCATTCGGTCAACTTTTTTTTTCCCCTCTCCAAATTTTCTAGTCCAATTTAGAGCTTCCTACAACTGCTTCTGCTGCTGGTAGTCAAAGTTCTCGATCATCATCCTCACAAAGCTCACCAGGTTCTACCAGGTAAGCATTACCAGTGTTTTGGGGGGTTTAGTGTTCATGGGTTTAAAAAAAGTTAAAGTTTAAACCAGCAAAATAAGTCCCTAAATGACACAGGTCCTCACTCCTGAAGGTCTTCTCAATCTTGTCTCTATTTGCTGAACACTCTATAAAGACTTGCTTCTTACACAGTTCCTCCTTTAAAGTTCACTAGATTTTTCTACCACACAATTAAGTTTATTTCAGTATCCATCAGTTTAAAACTGCAATCACAAAATAATTGTGTTTATTTTTGCTAACTGTGCTATAATTAAGGTGCTTTCACATTCTAGAAGCACAGGTTTGAACTCCAGCTACATTCTGCTCTTCGTATTGTGAGCTTCCTTTCCTAATTAAATTGGGCAGAGGGACATTTATGCTTTTAATGATTCCTTTTTCCCCCCCGTTCAACATATATTCAACTAATAGTGTATATAACACTTTGAATCCGTTCTAATCTAAAAACATTCCCATGGGTTACTTAAGGGATTAGTGCCAGCATCTACAAAGATCTATGTAGGGGAGCTTACCCAGATTAAACACTGCTGGTAGGTGCCTGTATTGTATGTCAGCATTCAGAGCTCTGTTTTGTATACAGGGATTTCTATACACTGATGAGTAAACTTCTGTCTTTCAGGTCCTCCAGAAGTTCTGGCTCCCGTCAGTCATTATCACTCAAAGTCATAGATCTGAGCTCGCCTATCAACAGTCCTGCAGAAGGAGCTGCCACTGGTTCACCACCATGCAGCAGACCTAGCAACTCTGATATTTATAAACGCAAAAAAAGTCTTAAGTAATCTTTTGAAGGCCACAGTAAAGGCTTCACAGTAGTTAGACTAATCAATTAAAAAGCCTTATTTATCAAGGTCTAGAGGCAATCTTGGCATTAATTTCTATCAGCAATGTATGTTTTAACTTTCTTCTAAAGCATGTAATGTATTATCTAGGAGGAATGTTAGAGCATATGCTTTACCTAATAAAATAAATTACCTTTTAAATACTTCCTCATTTTACTGCTGCAGAACTAAGCCATTAATTCACTTTTCTTATAATAAAAAGGAGAGTTATCTTGAAGTCAGTAATTTTAATAAACTGATATCTCACTGCTGTCAAAAGTTTCAGATTACATTGCAACAACCCAGGAAAGAAAAAGTATGCTTCGTTTCAAGATCTACCTTGAGCTTTAAACTAGATGTGGAGGGGGAGGGTATTGAGACCAGGCTAGGCACGAGTGAACCTGGATGTGGGGCACTAGAGATTCAGAGAGGGTGTGCTGGTGAGGACCACCACCACATCACTGCACAGAAAGTGGGGGAGAGTACACCTTGGAGCAGTAAAGGAGACACAGGCACTCGGGTGCAAGCTACCCCAGTTACCTGGCAATTGGGAAC
>WAAB01023909.1:991-11510 GCA_013389865.1 Piaya cayana | reverse complement strand
GTGTATGGGGGGGGTCCTATAGCGGGGGGGGCCTGGGGGAGGGAGGGGATCCTCCGGGGGGCACAGAGGGTGTGTGTATGGGGGGGGTGACCCCCTTCCCACGGTGAGAGGGGACTGGAGAAGGGGGCACTGGACTGGATTTGGAGTGGGGGGGATCCCCTTGGAACGGGGGGGACCCCAGTCTCACACGGTGTGTGTATGGGAGGGGGGAGTGTGACCCCCTTCCCACGGTGAGAGGGACTGGGACTGGGGTGGGGGGGTCCCCCATTGGAATAGGGAAAACCCTGAGACTGTGGGGAGTCGGGGGGGGTGACCCCCTTTCCCCTAGGGCGCAGGGACTCAGCTTGTGTCAGACTGGGGTGGAGGACCCTCAGAATGGGGGGTGATGGGTAGAGGGGTGACCCCTCCTCACTTCGCGCAGTGAGAGGGGACTAGGAGGGGTGACCCCCTGACTTCCCACAGTGAATAGGGACTGGGGGTGTGTGGGGGGGCTTCCCACAGCAAGAGGGGCCCAAGGAGGCGCAAGGTGGGGCGTGGGGGTGAATCCCCCTTCCCCACAGTGAACAGGGACTGGGATGGGGCCCTCAGACTTGAGGAGGAGGGGGTGGGGGCAAAGGGGTTTGTGGGGGCAACCCGCTTTCCCCCCAGTAAGAGGGGACTCGAGGTGGGGTGGCCCTCAGATCAGGAGGTGAGGACGGGGGAGCACAATGTGTGTGTTTAGAGGGGGGTGAGCCCCCTTCCCAACAATGAGAGGGGATTGGGGGGTGTCCCTCAGACTGGGACTAGGGTGGCAGGTTCCCTTAGGCTGGGGGGGTGTCATTAGACCCGGGGGGTGGCAAGGTGGGGGCACAGGGAGGGTGTAGGGGTGACTCCCCCTTCCCTACATTGAAAGGGGATTTAGGGGGTGAGGGATCCCTTCAGACTGAGGAGGTTGGGGCACTGGGATGGGGGAAATGGCAATGGGGGGGGTCCCCTGCTCTGTGTGTGTCCCACAAAGAGAGGAGGCTGCATCTGCTGGGGGGTTGTGGGAAAGGAGGTGCCCCCTCCATGAGCTGTTTTAGGGGTTCACCTCCTCCCTCAAGGCAGCGGTGACTCCCCCCCGCGCCGGGGTTAACTTTATTAACCAAAAATTGCTCCCCAGTTTCGCTCTGGTCCTGCCTAGGTAAGTGCTTTGGTTTTGTTGCCTTTCCAGGTGCGTTGAAACCCAGGTTTTTCTGACCCGGCGCCGATTTCCATGTGGTTTATTTATTTTATTGCCTTTTTTTTTTTTTTTTTNNTTTTTTTTTTTTTTTTCTTTACTTGTCTGGTGGAAATAAATCCCCGGTGGAATGGGGCGCCGAGCGGCTTCCTCGGCGAGGCCACGCGCTGTGGGGAGCAGAAGGCTCTGGCTCGATAAAATCCCACCTCCCAAACGGCTGCTACAAAGAGAGGCCGGCGGTGGTGGGGAATGGCTTTTAAAGGTCTTAGGTTCTCCTAGGCCCCCACGTCAGGAGGGAAATATTGCAGGGATCAGCAGGAAAGTCGGGTTGCCGGCCGGCCTGCCTCCATCGGGTTTTGTTCCCGGTGCCGCACGGCATCCCTTGGCTTTTCTCTCCCTGCTCTCTGAAGTTTTAGAGGGGGGGAGCCTGAAGTGGAAACCGTGCTTAGTGAAATCTCGCTGTGCTGTGACCCACGGCCGCCACGCGTGGGGACAGCCAGGAGCTCGTTGCGCTGTTGAGCGGTGCCTTTGGCTTGAACGTGGAAGTGGTTTTGTGCTTAGGGCTGTTTCGGCTGTGCAGCGATGTCCGTGCATTCCCCTGGATAAAGCATTTTTCTCGCTCTCACTTTCATTTCTGAGGTGGGAGAACCGAGCCCTGTTATAATCGCTTGAAGTCCATTGTTTTCTTGTGCTTCCGGCAAGAATCGTTCCTGCCGTGACCACAAATAACGTTGCTTAAATCACGAGACCGTTGACGTTACAGATTTGTTTGGGTCAAGTGAAGAAACCTCTGAGGACTTCGGAGAGCGCTGCGGAGGAGCGGGCTCTCCGCCGGGTGCTTTTGGCTGACTTGTGCTGTTCTGGAATTCCAGTCTGTGCTTTATTTAGAGAGACAAAACCAGCACAAAGGTGCTGTCATCGCAAAGACATAGTGGGGTGATAGTAAGGAAAAGTGTTGCTCAGGGGGAATTTGCTGAGTTTTTTTGAGGGTTGTGCCAAGTGTTACAGCGGGAACACGGGCCTGTGTATGCGTGTGCGGAGTCCCTGCTCTGCTGGGCTTTCCAGCAAGGTGCTGGTTTGTCTGGAGTCTTTTTTTTTAATGGGAAAGATGATGCTGAAAGGATGGAGTTTGCCTGGCTTTGGGGTCAGGAGCGTGCTGGGCTTTCCAAAGTTGTTTTCAAGCAGTCCTTGAGGGGGTTGGATGGCTCCTCCAATGCTGCCGAGGGCAAGCTTGGCGGTGGTTTGTGAGAGACATTGTGCTGTCCTGGCTGAGATGGGAAGATGCTGTTGCTTTTGGTGAGTGTGGTCGCACAACGCCTCGCGTGCCCGTGAAATGAAGCTTGGGCTTATGACTGAGTGCACCCTACGCATCAAAACCTGTGGAAGAGATGAGCAAGACAGAATCACAGAATCACTAGGTTGGAAAAGACCCACTGGATCATCAAGTCCAACCATTCCTATCAAAAAACCTAACAGCTAGGGCTGCGTGGTGGTGGGTGCTGTCGCGAGGACCCAACCAGGTGCTGGGAGCAGGAGGTGTGGAAGAATAGAGAAACATGGGGTAGATGCGACAAGTTGATGTTAGAAAGGTAAAGAGCCCGTAATGAAATAGGACCATTTGTATTTATAGCCGTGGCTGTTTTGAAAACAAGTTGTGTTTGACTGATACGGCGCCTTAGCTGTTAAAGGAATAATCTATCCACGCGATATATACAAACTCTGTGCTCTCGATACCTTCGGGGTCGGCTGCGTTCAAGTGTTCCAGCTGCTTTTTCCCCCTCTGTTGAAACCCGTGTGCTTCTTCCAGGTAGCAACCGAGAGCTGTTACCTTCTCAAAGTGACCGAGGCTCGGGGAGTTCATCTGTGATTTACAGGAGTGCAGGGGGGTCATCTGAGTTCAGCTGTATTTTTAGCTCTGTTTGGTTTCTTTTTTTGTTTCTGTTTTGGTAGGACTGTTGAGGCAGCGTCACCCTTCAGCTGATAAAGAGTAGCCGCAGGTTTCTTCTGGCGACTCTGCGAGGTTTCCTTCTCGCAGCAGCGCGGGGGGTTTGTTTTTCGGTGTGGAGGTTTATTGTACCTTACTAGGTAGGCTGGGGCTCCAAGCTGGGCTTTTCAACTGAAGCAGTTTCCACGTGGTGAACTTTGTTTCTTTGGAAATGCGTGCAGCTTCAGTACTGATACGTCATGAAATTAAACCCTTACTTGTGTAACTGGAAAAAAAAGGAGAACTGGGTGGGAGAGAACAGTGGAGGAGAAAGAGCCTGTGCGTTTGTGGAAAGAAAAATACAGGGAGGAGAAGGGATTTCCTTAAAAAACCTCACTTCTCGAAGGAAAGTGAGCTGAGGAGTGATGGACGTGAAGGAGAATAATGTTTTGATGGGAGTTTTATTCTGTACGTTGTGAGTAGGAAGTTATTGGAGCTGCTGAGAGACAAGACAGAGCTTTGAGAATCATAGAATAACAGAACAAGCAGGTTGGAAGAGACCCACTGGATCATGGAGTCCAACCGTTCCCATCAATCACTAACCCATGTCCCTCAGCACCTCGTCCACCCGGCCCTTAAACCCCTCCAGGGAAGGCGACTCAACCCCCTCCCTGGGCAGCCTCTGATGCTGCCCAATCACCCTTGCCAGGAAAAATTTTTTCCTGATGTCCAGCCTGACCCTCCCCTGGTGGATTTGAGGCCATTCCCTCTCGTCCTGTCCCCTGTGCCTTGGCAGAAGAGCCCAGCTCCCTCCTCTCCACAACCTCCTTTCAGGCACTTGCAGAGAGCAATGAGCTCTCCCCTCAGCCTCCTCTTCTCCACCATAAACACCCCCAGCTCTCTCAGCCGTTCCTCATAAGATTTCCTTAACGCAGTGGCTTCCAGGAGCTAAATTTTCTGTGTAAAAGTAAGTTGGGATAATTTTGTGGCTGTGGTGAGTGTTCAGTCCAGCTTCTCAGGAGTTGTCAGGATAGACAAACCCTCCAGCTCAATTCTGACGCTTGTTTTGGGGCATCGACAAGGAGTTTGTAACCGTGGAGTGACACGTGGTGGGACATCATCAAAAATAGACCCTGGTCTGCCCTGCTTCGCATTGGCTTTCACTCCACCTCTGAGGAAGATGTTCCAGGTGAGGTCAGATGTTCTGTGGTGAGGCTTCTTCCATAAACACATCAAACAGTGAATAAACTCTGCAGGCTGTAAGCTTATTGTAAACCTCAATGTCTTTTATTTGATGGTACTTCTAGCATGTGTTAAACATCCCCATGTTTCTTTATTCCCCCTCACGCTCCCGCTGAAGAGTGAAGTGTTTTTTTGTGTGCGCTCTGTTCTGCCGCTTCTTAAAAAGTCCCCGCGCTGTGAATAAATTTTGTGGATCGATATAATTAGGTCACTGGTTTCTTCCCAGCCCAGACGTAGGCAAACATCGCGCTGTGAAGGACAAACAGATTGATTTATGCTGAGCTCGGGTAACGTTGCACGTCTGCTGGCTCGTCAGGGTTAATTTAACGCTGGACCTTGGAGCCACATCAGAGCCGGCCTGGGCTCAGGGTTGGTGGCAGTGAGGTTTTTGTTTTCTTTTCCAAACTTCCTTGCGGTTGGAGAGACTTCAGCTTCCTGGTTGTTGACGGTCTCTGCGCAGGCACCGGTGAACTTGGCCTCGCTGTCTCACCGTGGCTGTTTCGGGGTTGGATCGGGCGTCTCTGGACGTGGGTGTTTTTTCAGGTTTTTGCAGTGGGGCAGTTGCGCCAAGTCCAGGACGAGTTTTAACAGTCGGTCATCTCGAATCTTTCTTTTCTTTCCCTACTTTAATTCCGAGAGGTGGAGAGGAAGGGTCGGCGTTTGGGGGATTTCTGCGGGAAGTACGTCGTATTGCCGAGCGTGAAAACTTGGAGTTTTGCTAACGTTGCGTCAGGAATTGAGCATCTGCTTTAGTTTTTCCTGAGTTGCCGTAGCTAACTGCGCTGTAGGCCCTTTCAGAAAGCAGCGTGCTGGTTCCTCTTCTGTTGGGTGGCATCTTCTGGATGCGAGCGACTTCCCAGAAGCCTGGGAGAGTGGCTAGAAACATGGGATCACTTTCAGGAACGCAAGACACGATGCGTGAAGTTGGGGTGAGGTTCCTGCAGTGCTTACCCAGTGCTCACATGTGAGCCAAGTTGTGCCGTCAGCATAGGCCTGTGTCGGTAAACTTCTAGTTAAATTAAGACTGTTGAGGAGGATTTGGGTTTTCTGTCCTCTCTTAGTGAAGATTTGAGCTAGAGGGGAAAGTGCCCAAGAGTTTCTCCAAGGGGAGTATCTTCGGTGAGTGCTGAAGGATCGGGGTCTCTGGGTGGCTGTGATTGCCTCTGGGAGTTTGAAGCCCTGTTCCCTCCCTGCTTCCATGCCGAGTGGCTTTTCCCAGAGTACGTGATGCTGCATCTCTCTCTGCTCCCTGGATCTATTTGTTGATGAGTTTGAAGGTTTTGATCAGAGAGCTGCTTGGGCCTAAAAATCAGCTTGAAGAGCAGAATCTTGTTTTCTGTGTAAAGCTCTGGGCTTCCCTGCACCATGGGCAGCTGCTGGGCTGCTTTGACACTGAACTGGAGCTGAAAGGGGAGCACAGTGGGAAATCCTCTTCCAGATGCCAGTGGGGAAGGGCGATTGGAGCACTAGGGCCATGAAAAAGAGTGTGCCATGAGGTGGGAAGTGGGGAAGGAACTGACCTGAGATTGTAGAATCATGGAATGGTTTGGGTAGGAAGGGACCTCAAAACCCATCCAGTTCCAGCCCCCCTGCCATGAGCAGGGACACCTCCCACTGGATCAGGATACTCAGAGCCCCATCCAACCTGTTCTTGAAAACCTTCAGGGATGGGGCAGCCATAGTTACTCCAGGGCCCCTGTTCCAGTGTCTCACCACCTTCTGAGCCAACAGTGGCCCAGGTGGCCAAGAAGGCCAAGGGCATCTTGGCTTGGATCAGACCTGGCATGGCCAGCAGGGCCAGGGAGGTTCTTCTCCCTCTGGACTCAGCACTGGGGAGACCGAACCTCGAATCCTGGGGTCAGTTGTGGGCCCCTCCCCACAAGGAGGATGTTGAGGCTCTGGAGCGAGTCCAGAGAAGAGCAATGAAGGTGGGGAAGGGGCTGGAGAAGAAGAGGAGCGTGTGAGAGAGCTGGGGGTGTTTATGGTGGAGAAGAGGAGGCTGAGGGGAGACCTCATTGCTGTCTGCAAGTGCCTGAGAGGAGGTTGTGGAGAGGAGGGATCTGGGCTGTTCTTCCAAGTGACAGGGGACAGGACGAGAGGGAATGGCCTCAAGCTCCACCAGGGAGGTTCAGGCTGGACATAAGGATAAAATTCTTCCCAGAAAGGGTGATTGGGCAGTGTCAGAGGCTGCCCAGGGAGGGGGTTGAGTTCGTTGCTCTCTGGGTTTGTTTGTTTTTTTTTTTTTTGAGCTCAGCTTTCTGAAATCGTGGCTGTATGGAGTGGGAGGGACAGTGGTGTTGCCTGAGAAGTGTTTCCATGTTAGAAGTGTGTGAAGTGGTGGAGATAGTGTGTCTCGGGAGGGTTTGCGGCAGAAAAGACACTTCAGAAATGTGGAAACTTGCCCTGTTGCTCCCTGGTAGCGGCTCCTCTGCAGGGGTTTGCGAGTGTATTGCCAGGAAATTAAGTGCTTTTAGACCTCTCTGCCATCTCCCCTGTTGGCGTTCCCCAGCCTTGGCGCATCCCGGCGTTCTTTCAAGCAGAACGAGCTTTAATTTATTTAATGACAAAAACTAATGGTGTTATAGCTCGAATATGTCGCTTTACCAGCTTTGTAAGACTTCTGTGGTGAAATGTATTGGAAGAAATCCTTCTTCCAAAAATGTGATTTCGGATGGCTCATGTTCTTCTTGTATCTGAGGATGCGATTGTGTGTGTGTTCCTGCAGAAGTCAACGGGAAAAGGTTGCTTTAGCTGTTTAAGTAGAATCATAGAATCGAGTTGTTTGGTTGGAAAAGACCTTCGAGATCCTAGAGGCTAACAGTACCTGTCCACTGCTCAACCAGACCTGAGCATTTGATCTACCCGTCTTTTAAACACCTTTAGGGACAGTGACTCCACTGCCCTCAGCAGCCTCTGCCAGTGCCCGAGAGCCCTTTCAGTGAAGGAATTTTTCCTGATGTCCAATCCGAACCCGTCCTGGTGCAACTGGAGGCCATAAGTAGATGTATATTAAATGTAGAGTGTGGATTTTAGAACACAGGTGATGTTTTTATCTATGATAAAGAAGCCTGGGGAAGAAGCCTGGCTGGAAAGCTGCTTGGGGAAGGACCTGGGAGTGTTGGTCGATAGCCGACTGACCATGAGCCAGCAGTGGCCCAGGTGGCCAAGAAGGCCAAGGGCATCTTGGCTTGGATCAGACCCGGCGTGGCCAGCAGGGCCAGGGAGGTTCTTCTCCCTCTGGACTCGGCCCTGGGGAGACCGCTCCTCGAATCCTGGGGGCAGTTGTGGGCCCCTCAGCACAAGGAGGATGTTGAGGCTCTGGAGAGAGTCCAGAGAAGAGCAACGAAGCTGGTGAAAGGGCTGGAGAAGAAGAGGAGCAGCTGAGAGAGCTGGGGGTGTTTATGGTGGAGAAGAGGAGGCTGAGGGGAGAGCTCATTGTTCTCTGCAAGTGCCTGAGAGGAGGTTGTGGAGAGGAGGGAGCTGGGCTCTTCTGCCAAGGGACAGGGGACAGGACGAGAGGGAATGGCCTCAAGCTCCACCAGGGGAGGGTCAGGCTGGACATTAGGAAAAAGTTTTTCCTGGAAAGGGTGATTGGGCAGTGGAACGCTCTTCCCAGGGAGGGGGTTGAGTCCCCTTCCCTGGAGGGGTTTAAGGTGCGGGTGGACGAGGTGCTGAGGGACATGGGTTAGTGATTGATGGGAATTGTTGGACTTGATGATCCAGTGGGTCTTTTCCAACCTGGTGATTCTGTGATTCTATGATAAGAAGTCATGAGAGAGCAAGAGAGGGCTTAGGACAAATATCTTCCCTTTTAGATGCTGGATGTAGCCGGGTTTTGTCCATCATCTTAAGGCTGAAAGGCTCTGTCACCTTGTTAGCAAACGTTGGGGTTCGAGCTGATGCTCCATTTTGATTTTGCAGCAGGAGCGAGCAGTGAAGATCTCTCTCTTCAGCAGTCGTAGGTAACCTATATTTTCTTTTTTTCTTCCTAATCCGGCAATTTCAGGGCTAGTCAACTGTCAAGTTTAGTTGTGTGTAAATCCGCTAATGTGATTAGAGTTGCTGGAATTTTTACTCTGGGGAATTAAAGATGAGTAGTATCACTGTTTTACAGGCATTTCTTTAGTTGGGAACTTTTATCTGTGCCTTGAATACCCCTGTCAGCAACGGCAAAGGCTTTTCTGGAGTGAATGGGGAAGAGCAAAATGGTGTTTGAGACAGCAACGAAGACGTGGGTGGAGGAACTGTGCGCCCCATGGTCTGGAGGAGCCAGCAGAATTCATTTTTCTGTGTTGAAGGGAGCATAGATGATGTGACTTCTCAGAGGAGGGTGTTTTACACTTGGCGTAATTTCTTTTCCGATGTACAACTTCTCTTTCCGAACTGTAGACTTTGCCTTCCGGTTGGGAGCTGATGATGTTGAACAGCTGGAAGAGGAAAACAGAATAGGCTCTTACAAAAGAAAAGGATCAAAAGGAAGAGAGCAAAATAAGCTTTTAGGCTAGTGATTTTTTTTCCAGCGCGTGTTATTCCTGTGCTGTATCCTATACGTTTGGAAGATGTCCCAGAATTGTTTTGGGGTAGGTGGTGGCACGCTGATGGGACCTGAGTCAAACTGCTGCTGGGCATGGAACGAGGTTAATGGGGTGGCGTTTCTTTTTCCCTATTTGGATCCTGCCTTAGGAGTTGTTTTTACCTTTTCTTTCTTTTTTTTTTTTTGCTGTGTGGTCATCTGAGGTAGAGAGAAGAGGTCAAGTTTCCCCACACTGAGATTGTATCAGATTTAAATCAATTCTTCTACCAAAAAAGCAATGTTTCTACTCTTGGTTGCAACACCTTTGTGTATCCTTGATCTGGATGAGAGCTAAAAGATTTCTAGAGCTTTAAATACGCCACAAGAAAAGCAAAGTAGCTTCTAAAGTGTGCATCTTGTAAGAAAAACGCATTCAGTGACTGACCGATACAGGCAGCGTCCTCCAAAACTGTTGGGGAAGCGTTGAAATGGGTTCGGACTTGTTGAGACGCACAGAGCAGCTGTTCCTCTCCAAGGGGTTGAGCTTGGCAGGAACGAGGCTCTTGTGCTGCGTAGTAAGAGTAGCTGTGCAAAAATAACTCTAAAAGTCACAAAGGCTCTCTCGACTCTCACCAGGTGAGTGGACTTCAGGCCTGCAGAGTGACCTGGAAAGAAATCTTTGCCCTTGATGCCACGAGAACACTGAGCAAGGAAGAGTTAATGCAGTTAAACGCAGATTTTCCGGAGTCTGGAAAGCTTTAGGGAGGTGCAAGCTAATAAACGTTGCACCGATTCTCCTTTTGGGTTGCCAGATGATGATTGTGAGTTTGCGTTTCGGTTTGATTTACACGTGTGGCTGTGTGAGAGTTACTGAGTTAACAGTTCGAGCTAAGTGTCTGCGTTGCTGGTGGCGTTGGAAAATCCATCTGAACTAATGGCTGCACTAATGGTGGTCTGGAAAAGAGATTTCTGGATTATTAAGAAGTCGTAGAAGTTACTGTGCCTTGAAATTGGTGTTTTTCTGGGCTTATTGTGTTCATTTGCTGAAAAGCAAAAGCGCCGAGGTCTTCAGTCTTTTCAGACTGAGCAGGAGACTCTTCCTGCGGGCATCAAAGGGAAAGATTTCAGTGATAGTACTTGCAGCTTTTGTTTTTCAGTCGACTGCTGTCTTTGAATATTCTTAACATACTGAAGAGAGGAGCCAGCCATTCCTGCTGAGCGGCGAGACCTGGGCCTGCTGGCCTAGGGCAGCCACGGGATCCTCTCGAGAACTGTAGAGCCTGATGTGGAAGTTGAAATGAAGTCTGCTCTGAAAACTTTCTGGAATTCCTGAATCCTTGTTTATGGTGATGTACAGGGGGCTGCAGGTGCCCCTGGACGCGTTGTTTTGCAGTGTGTGGACTATGGGTTGGACAGACTGAGTCTTCTCGTGTCCAGAGAAGAGCAACAAAGCTGGGGAAGGGGCTGGAGAAGAAGAGGAGCGTCTGAGAGAGCTGGGGGTGTTTATGGTGGAGAAGAGGAGGCTGAGGGGAGAGCTCATTGCTCTCTGCAGCTCCCTGAGAGGAGGTTGTGGAGAGGAGGGAGCTGGGCTCTTCTCCCAAGGGACAGGGGATAGACAAGAGGGAATGGCCTCAAGCTCCAC
>WAAB01023906.1:32019-42130 GCA_013389865.1 Piaya cayana | reverse complement strand
AAAGCTCTGTATGTCAGAAAAGGCGGTGCTTCCTCTGCCTACAGTAAGAGCATATGGCTGTCTGCAAGTAATGCAAGTCGAAAAACTTTCATTACTTAAATGCAAGTTTAAAAAAACCCCACCTTTATTTATTTTAACACATGCATGGCTGTGAAAGTTATTAGAATAGCATGGTAATGAGCTTGAGCTCACTATGTATATTCTATTGCCTGGGAAGATCATGGAACAGACCCTCCTAGAAGCTGTGTTAAACACATGGAGAACATGGAGGTGATTAATGGCAGCAAGCACAGCTTCACCAGGGGCAATTTCTATATCACCAACCTAGTGGCTTTCTATGATGGAGTGACCGCAGCAGTGAACATGGGTAAAACCAATGGATGTGGTCTATCTGAATGTCTGTAAAGCCTTTGACATGGTCACCAAAACATCTTTCTCTCTAAACTGGAGAGATGGATTTGATGGGTGGATGGTTCAGTTTACAAGAAACTGAACAGGCTGGAGAATTGGGCCTCTGAGAACCTCATGAGGTTCAACAAGGCCAAGTGCAAGGTCCTACATCTGGGTTGAGGCAATCCCTGTTTTCAATACAGGATGGGGGATGATGTGACTGAGAGCTACCCTGCAGAGAAGGACTTGGGGGTGCTGGCCGATGAGAAGATCAACATGAGCTGGCCATGTGCTCTCCCAGAAGGCCAAGTGTGTCCTGGGCTGCATCAAAAGAAATGTTGCCAGCAGATTGAGGTAAGTGATTCTGCCTCTGTATTCCTCTCTTGTTACACCAAATCTGGTATACTGTGTCCAGTTCTGGAATCCTCAACATAAGAAAGATATGGAGCTGTTGAAATGGGTCCAGAGGAGGCTACAAGGATGATCAGAGGGCTGGAACACCTCCCATATGAGGACAGGCGGAGAGAGTTGGGGTTGTTAAGCCTGAAGACAAGAAGGGTCCAAGGAGATCTTATAGCAACCTTCCAGTACCTGAAAGGAGCCTACAACAAAGCTGGAGATGGACTATTCATAAAGGCTTGTGGCAATAGGGCAAGGGATAATGGGTATAAACTGGAGAGAGGCAGATTTAGATTAGACATTAGGAAGAATTTCTTCACCATTAGAGTGGTGAGACACTAAAACATGTTGCCCAGGGAAGTTGTGGCTGCCCCATCCCTGGAGGTGTTCAAGGCCAGGTTGGATGGAGCCTTGAGCAGCCTGATCTAGTGGAAGGTGTCCCTGCCAATGGCAAGGCAGGTGGAACTAGATAATCTTCAAGGTCGCTTCCAACCCACACTATTCTATGATTCTATGATTTTCATGTTTGTTATGAAAACTACTGTCAGTAGTGCATGCATAGAGTTAAAATGTAGAGAGCTTTTTTGCAAATAAGAAATATATTGAAAATAAATTTAAAGTTAAAATATTCTGTTATAAATCCATAGAAGAAAGTAATATCTGAATTACTTGCTCAAGCTGCTGAGACAAAGAACTACAGAAGCCAGTAGAATCTTGTCAATAAGTAGCGTGACCTGGTTTTGCCTCGGAACTGGAAGGCCACCTACTCAAATTTTGCAGTGGTATGAAGAAGCAATTATTCCCAAAGGCAGAGTGGCCTGTACGAATAAAGGAATAGCCATGCATCGATCAATATAAAATTACAGGTATTAGTGCTAAAGACTTTGTTTTAACAGATTGATTTACACTTATTTTGGAAGTGCTCAAAAAATGAAAGTGCGGTTGGGATCCTCTGGTTGCTGGATCTCTCATTTTTCTAGTTTCTGGACAAGCAGAAAAAAAACCCCCAACATTTCCTGAAAGCAAAAGGAAGTTACTTTATACAGAACATTATGTTCAATCTAGTAGAGAAAAACTAAAACCTAAATGCAAAAAGAACAGCAGACATTCAATTTATGGGATGGAATGATCATCTCATGACTGAATAATTTAATACGTATGACTCTTATCTTCTCTGCATGGGTCTGTCATCTTTTTAAATGCCATTAAACCTCAGTGTCAAAATACCTATTAAGAAAGTGGCTGTTGTTGAGAAAGAGATAATAAAAATCAGATAGATTAATGAACTGTATGGGAAGCCTCACTCCAGAAATAATGAAGCTCATAAACTGAGCTTTGGCATTTACATCTACATCCTAAATCAACTACACACTTTCATACACTCAGCTCTGACCAAGTGTGATTTACCAGCCATGGAAAGCATCAGTCAGAACTTACTATAATTTTGTATACAGTCAGTATGTGATATTAGGTCATATATGAATAGAACAACAAAGTTTCAAACATTTCCTTCCTTCAGAAACACTGAATATCTAGGAAAGAGGCAACTGGACTTTTGGCTTCCTGTAAGTCCACTGAAGTCCCTAATAAGGCTTAAATAATCCATTTGTACAAAGGATCATTTTCAGATAACAAGTTGCAGTGGAATTTTGTGCATGGTAGAAACACACACTAGACAGTAGACCTGCAGCTATAGTGATAAATAACCTATGGATCTATGGTCACTCCAGAGCCTGCCAAAAGCAAATGCTTCTGGACCACTAGAGCCTTCAAACCACCTGTTTAATGCCTAAAACTGACAGTTGATCATCTGGAACAATATGAAAATGGTCCATCTGTGTCAATAAGCATCCACTAATATCACTGGTCGTTGATTTCTACATTCATTTCAGTACATAATTTTACTTCAGGTATTGAATTTTGCAAAAGGATTAAGGAGACAGGAAGCTGTTGTTTGAAATTATCATTTAAGATGAAAAAAAAAGTGTAGCTACTCTACAATACTCACAGTTATGGTAAAACAATTGAATTTGTTACATAAAAATGCAATAGATACAATAAACAAATTATTTTTTAGACCAAATAGGAACATCCTTGGAATATAATTCACAACAAAATGAAAAAATTAAGAGAGCTGACATGATGCAATGCAAAAAACTGTTCAAACAACAAAATCTCAAATGACCAATGGAATGTAGTCTCTGGGTTTTTTTGATTCAAAAAATCTTACAGAAATATCATCTCATTTGTTTCCAAGTGAAATATTTTCCAAGACTGGAAGCTGAACTAGCTGAAGTATTTGTAAAACTTATTATTTTAGGGTTTTGTGCTGGAAGAGATTGCTTTTTATTTCTGTTCAGATAACTCCACTAGGAACTATTAAATTATGAACTGCTGAAATTGTGAGGACCTCAAGCAACCCACTCAGGCCAATGGAATATTGGAATATTTGCATTGCCTTGAGCTGTCTTCAGCTCAAACCCTTAGCCCAGTAGCAAAACTCCTGAGATCAGTCACATGTCCTCTGGTGACCTGTTATTAATCCTTGAAGACAAGATCAGCCATAGTCAAAGAACTAATACCACAGGTTACTCCATGCTTAGGGGAGGCATCACCTGTCTCAGCTACATAGTATTGCATGGGTTGAACTCAGTCACAGAATACACAAGGTAAAATTCATGCCAATGGTGATTTGATCTAATTCATGTGTCTCAGTTCACTAGTATGATAAATGAGAAATAATGGCATCTATCCCATAAATAAACTGAGATATTTAATGATGCATTTAAACAGATTTTAAATTCTAAGATGGAAGAATAGGTGCAATTACAAATCAGACCATGAAATAACATCCTACCAAAATTCTGTTTTAATTATTTAAAAAGGTTTTTTCCAGTAATTTGAATAGGTTTCCCCAAGCTATCAGAAAACAGGCAGATTGGTAAAGTATAGGGTAGGAGCAGGTCTCTTACAAGAGTGGTTCACCCGTTTCTGAAGCCAGGAATAAATAAAAATTGAGAGGTGTTATGAAAGACTTTTCTCCTTCACAATGCTCATGTGTCTGCCTGTCTTTTAGTTGAATTTCTCAGTACAAAGGGGCAACATCATTCTTTAAATACCCTACTCTAATTTCACGTTTAAAACTTATTTCCAATTTATATCATTATGCTTAAAAAACAATCCTGATTTCCCCAGGGCCATACAAAAGAGGAGGATTAATTCCTTTTGCATTCCAAACAGAGTATACTGATGAGCTAATAGGACTTTTTCTACCTTATCTCTCTGTGGTTTGTTTGTTCCTGCTCTGTCTCAAGAATCCCACCATTTCTCAACAAGATTGTATTTCTATACTCTTTCTAAAAACTGAAGGAAACATTTTTCCACATAACTGGAGGAAAATGCTTGCAGTAAGATAAGATCAGCTTTCCATGAAAAGCTTCCACTCAAACATGAACTTGCTGGGGATAATTTAGAAATCACTGTGAAAGTTATAAAAAATTAATTCAGCTTAGACAGCTAGTTTCATTTTTTCTGTATTCGAGTTTAATTCTGTCCTTATTAAAATGGCCACTTTTTCTGAACAGAGACAATCTGGCACAAATTTCCCTTCAGATTGCAGCAATATCCATCCTGAAGGCTGTGCCCAGCCTGTGGCTGCTCAGTTGGGTGCTGGCAGATGTATCCTCGGCCACCAGCCCATAGTGCTCTCCAAGCAGTCGTTGATTTGGGTGGCTGACAAGCCATAAGGGTGGTCTCCAAGCTACTTTATCTCCACACTGCAATGAGGCCACTGCTGTTGGCTTATGCAAACTCACTGCTGGCCCATTTGCAATATATGTACATGGGTAAACAAGAAAGACTTAGCAGCCAGCCCATGGTAGATGCCAGAGTCCAACTGTGAAACCACCAGCAAGCTCGCAGTGGCCTGACGTTATTCCAGAGAACAGACCCATTTGAATACCAACAACATCATTTTGCTGCTTCTAAAACTATGACCCTTCAGCAGGAAAATTGTGCCTGCTGATAGTCTGGCAGATGCAGCCAACTTTACTTCTCTGGCACAGGACAGTTGACCACGTGCAAGCTGCTGGCGGGAGGCATCTTGGCTGCACATCAAACAGGTGCGGGATATGAAGAAGACAGAAAACCAAATGATGCTGCCTACAAAAATAACTGGGAATTTAGGAAGTTCAGTGCAGGCTCAGGGGTGAGCTGCCCATGGCACAGGAATGGTTTTAAGGTAGCTGTAGAAGGTTTCCGAATGCAAGCTTTACAGATACCTACAGGGTAATGGTAGATCTGGGAACAAAGGAACCAGGAAAAAATCAAACAGAGAAATGAACTACTCTATGTTGTCAGTTTGTAAAGACAGATGCTGTAAAGCAGACATAACATTAGAACTCTGTGCTCATTTCCTTCATATTACAGTAATACATAAAGGTTAGGCTTGTTTCCTGGGAACTGCGTCTGACTGGACCTGTACGAGCTGCCTTATGTGCTTACTTGAGGTCTAGATTCCATTCTCAGACTCATTTCCCAGTACTGCTTTACATGCATACCAGAGGAGTTCTGTGCAAAATCATCAAGAAAGGATACAGAGACTGCTAAAAAAAAAGAAAACAAAACCAAAAACATGCAAGAAGCACAAGAAAAGCAGTTCTTTGCTGATGTTGCCTCCAATTAGCCAATGCTAATTAAACAAATTGTGACAAACATGTAAAATGCAAGAGGTCACTTATGGGAGAATTAATTCTGCACCTTCTTGCTGGAGGAGGTATAAATTTCTCACTGCCTGTATAGGGCAAGAATTATTTTCACTGCTTCAGTTTCACACATTAAAACAAATTCTGTTTAAGGAGGTGATGGGAGCAGGAGGAGGGCAAGTTGAAATGGCCATCTAGTTCCTTACTGTGGAAATCAAGGCTGGCCATCCTCACTGAGGTGCACAGATGGAAGTTCTTCTGTCACAGGGTCAGACTGGAAAAGTAAGTTGTCCAGGCTAGTATGTAGCCCACATCCTCAGGAACGGGAATATATATGAAGAGTACCTGACATTAAATTTAATAAACCAAAGTTGGTTTGGCTGTGAGTGTATCCTTGGCTGGAGGAGTGAGGGGAGGCAGGGGTAAGACATGGAGTGATAATTTGGAGAGAAATTCTCCCCTAGCTCATCTTCTGTTCCCCATTCAGAATCACAGCATGCTTAACTGGATCTTTCCAGCCCACAGCAACAAACCTAATTTATAATGTTTGTAATTGCTTTTCCTTTTTTTTCTCCCCCAGCTGGCAGATGGACCTCTACTGTATCAGCAACGCTTTGTGTTGTGCTTGCAGGAATGATAATAGAACCAACAAAATATTTTATTTCCTGATCTGTGCATACTGCAAAGAAAGTTCAGTAAGCATCACTTAGTCTTGATTTACTTTCAATTCTCGTCTCTTGCCTGAGATCAAAAATAATTTCTACTGTGTTTTGTTTGCTTTTATTATATGGAGTTCTGAATTCCTTCTTTTAATTGTCACAAAGAATGATTTTGAAAGCAAGCCAAGCTTGCTGAAGCTATGCTATGAATGTGGATAGGCAAAGGATGCACGTCACATAGCATATTTGTGGGGTCTACCAATAGATAGGGATAAAAGAAAATTACTTCTGCCACATCTATCAACCAAGAAATCCATACTTCTGGGACGGGGTATAATGCAGATTTTAGTTACAATTGCCTGCCTTCAGATGTAAGTTAAAGATTCAGCTCAAAGCAGAGATACTCTCAAATGTAGCCTCACATTCAGTATTAAAGTTCACAATTCTAACACCTAGAGAACCAACACTCTATGAACCCAGATGGGAGCATCCCAGCTGCTCCAGGCACGGGCACCTCAGCAGAGAAAAATTGGCTCTGAATAATGTAACGTCCCTTAGCAACAACCCTGAGCAAGTTGTTGCCACTTAGGGAGGTTCATGTCTGTGAATTTACTAATTACACAAGAGCAAACTTGGTTGTCGCTGTGGTTTTCAAGGTAACTCCCGAGGTTCAACCAGGCCAAGTGCAACGTTCTGCATCTGGGTTGGGGCGATCCCTGGTTTCAGAACTGGATTTTAAAAACTTCAAAGACTGTAAAATCTTAAGTGGTGGTCCAGGTGGTCTGGTAAGTGTTGGTGTACTACACTTCGTGAAAGAAAAAGTGGATGAAATTGACTTAAAAAAGATTTGATATGAGCCATTCTGAACTGACTTTTACAGCCCTCTGCAGGGAGCTCAGGGTAAATAGTCCCTTCAGACAGGAAAGATCATTAACCTCTATATAATTTAATGTTTTATATAAAAATTGTGGCATATTTCCTTAGGCAATTTCAATGTTGCATAGTTGGATCCTTCTCAAACATTTTGATGTAGAAGAAAAAAATTCAGCTTTCTCCCTTATGACCCTTGCAGTTTAAAGGCTGCATGTGGGACAGTGATACAAAAATGCATGAAAAAATTGGCTTCTTGCAGAAGGGGACTCAAGAAAATTCCCATTTCTATTAGGATGACTTTGATTTTAGCATTGTTGTCTTTTCCGCTGAGCAGTCTGAGGAGGAGACCATCACAGCAGATAGCATGAAGTGCTATGCTATGCCCTGAAGAAGGCTGTGAGAGAGCTTGAAATGATTCAGTTAGTGTTTGTGCTAAATAACATTAATTTAAATATACTTTTAGTGTGGAAAAAAGTACCAGGCTGGGACCATTTTGGCCTTTGAGCAATACAACTGATGATCACTGTGCTTATGGAGCTGTGATTGGAGCAGCAGGGCTGCAGTTTTCAGCACGTCCTGAGTAAGAACAGAGTATTACCTCCTCCCAGGGAGTGAAATGGTGATGAACCATCCATGGAGAGCTCAGCAGATGAGGAAAGGAACCCTGTAGGGAGCTTCTGCCTCTCTCAAAGCCAGCTCAAAATCACTGGCCTGCCTTTAGGGCTAACAGGATAGCTCTGAGTTAGTGAAATATAATTCCAGCCTTTCCTTGAACATCCACTTACTTATGTAAATCCCAAGGATTTTATATGACTCTGTCCTCAATTAGGCAAACTGCAAGTGCCCATAAGGATCAGAAGAGTCGGAGTTCAATTCATACCATTTGAGATGGAAGCATCAGATTCAAGGTCCACATCCGTATCTGCTATTAAGGAATGTCTGGTTATTTCATATTGGAGTGGATTTTGGTTTTAACTACCCATCATCTCCTAACTGAAAGTGTGCATATTGTTTATCTGCATTGCTCATAGAGTATTTGTAGGCATCACATTATCTCTTGGTATTTTCTCCCAAACTCAAGTAAACATAGGTAGAATATTTTCTTCTTGCTCCTCCTTCAGTGGCCAAACCCTTTTCATTCAAGTTTGTATTTTTAAGACAGAGACGACATAGTGGGGAAAAAAGAGTACATAAAAAGGACATATGTTTTCTGGGTTTTTTTATGATGGTGTTCTCCTGTCCATCTTCGAGTGATGCCAATGAGAGGACTAAAGAGCAATTGTAGGGTGCTCACAGCTTCTCAGAGCCTCTGCCTCCCTTCAGGCAGGACTTGGAGGGCATCATGGATCTGTCTTCATTGCCACTTTGTACAAACTGACAAGAACTGCACCCTGTAACAGCCACTTCAGTTTCCCTGGTAAATCTGGCTCTGGCAAAATTCCCTCTTTAGGCAGCAGTAAGGAGAAAGTCCTTCTTTCACGCACTTTCACACATCCTTTGCAATGCACAGGCCAGGTCCCACACAGGTTAAACAGAGAGGAAAGTCTTTGTCAGACCAACTTCTTCAGCAGCAGGAGGGTCTGGGGATGGCTTAGTTCACTGCCCAGTTTGGAAGTGTCTCAGTGAAAGAGGACTTGAAGGCACAGCTAGCAATGGACACTGCAGCATTGTAATAACCCTAATATTCCTCATGAATAGGATCTGAGGGCAGGGATTTCTATGAAAAGAGGAAAATAAAACAACCTAGTGAGCTTCCCAAAATTAGTTACTGTATTCAACTCTCAAATGCAAATATTGCAGGCTGAGAAAATATTAATGAAAGAGGTTTTGTGTATACTGAATCCTAGCACCGTTATTTCGTCCCTGAGTTTGGTTTGCAGAATTTTCTTGGCATCTTGTCCTAGGTTTATCTCAGATTATGTTTTTCTGTGCAAGTAAATTACCTTTCTTCATACCCAGAGAAATAAGTGTTTTCCAATCTGTTACAGAACAGTGACCATGGACTTAAATCTGCCTCTTATTGTTTTGCAGAATGATTACTTCAGTTTTATTATACTAAAAATGAGGTGAGGTCCATTCAGGAGAATGTATGAGCAATTTTGTCCAAGACTAAACCTAAGAACATTCAATTTTTTTTTTTTTGCATTCCAGTGCCTAGGAATCTGCTACTACTACACTTACTTCTACTACTACTCCTCTTCTTATTACTACTGCTACTATTACTTAGTGGTAATTCCTATCTAAACAAATAACCCTAGTAATTTATTTTCCAAACTTCTTAAGCAAAGATCTTGTCTCCTCTGCAATGCACAGCATTTCCATCTCCCATGAGGATGGATGTGCACACAGGTATCTCCTACTGTTTGAGGTATTCATCTCATGCAGCCTTTCACAGGAGAAAACCGAGTTCTTCTGATGTTTGTCTCCTCCTCCATGAAAGCTCTTCTGCAGCAAGGTAAGTCACATCAAAGGCAATTTTTCTATTCATCGTTACTTAAGAATTTACAATTATGTTGAATATTCAAATTTGCAAGTATGCTGGTATGATGTGCAGAACATATTGGCTAATATCTGTCTCTTCTCAATTCATTCCCAGTTACCCCAAAAATGAGAGGCTTAAAGCCAGTTGCTAACTAAGGCTCTTATTTTTCACAGACATTCAGAAAAGCCAGTTAACATTTCGCTTCCAGTGTAATGAGCACTGCATTCATTAAATAAACACTAGGTTACACAAATCTATATTTATGGCTCTCTGCAGCAAACAGAAATCTAAAGAAATGTTTTGAAATAAATCACAAGTGGCAAGGCAAATATTGCATGGGGAGAAGGTAAGCATATTCCATGGAAAGAACGGTGACTTCTTCCTGTCCTCATGGACATGGAGGAAAAAAACTATTGACCTATTACTCAGACTGCTATATTGATGTAGACAGAGTGAGGCAAATGTCATATCATCTTTTGTAAAGAACGTTACATTAATTCATAAACAAGATGTTCCATTTCTCCACTATATTCAGAGGATTGTTAAAAAAATTAATTGGAAATGACAAAATCTATTACCAAAAATTACTTGAAGACATTTTTTTT
>WAAB01023906.1:0-27134 GCA_013389865.1 Piaya cayana | reverse complement strand
AAGAAAGAAAGAAAGAAAGAAAGAAAGAAAGAAAGAAAGAACTTCTCAAGATTTCCTGCCTACCTATTCTGTAAAGTGTGTTTTAATGTCATCCTAAAGAGAACAAGTTCTTTTCAGTTTATTAAAATATTATATCAAAGCAAAAATGAATAGCTTGATCCCAGTATGAAAGAACATTTTACCTTTTATTTTTATTAAACAGTCCCTTTCAGTTAATAAAAGTCCTATTTTCAAAGTAAGGAACTTGAAATTCCCTATGTGACCGTTCTGTATAACAGCAACAAGTTTGGTTTTATGTCTGCATGGACAATATATTGGAGCCTTTCATCACCTACCATTTATATCTTCTTTTTATGATGATGCAAGCAAGCAATTAGCAGTGAAGCTCAACAATCAAGACGATGCATAAATTTGCAGTAGAAACTAATCCTGACTAATTAACCTGACTAAATATATGGTTTTAAATAATCACTAATGTGAGCAGTTCTTTCTCAACCATTTACTCTTATATTAGAATTCCATCTATCCTTCATGCTTGCTATTTGAAATTATACCCAAGAGAGCCATTTTTACCATGAAATTTCAAGATGTTTTGCAAATACAGCCTCAGGTACAAAGATACAAAAGCAAATACGCTGTTGCTTTGGACGAGCACGTACCAGTGCCAACTAAAATCTCTGGGAAAACTGGTGAAGATAAGTAAGGAACAAGTTTCAATGTTGCAGTTGATGGAACTGGATCATTACAGATCTCTGCCATACCTGTGAGGAAATTCTCCCCAACCTGTTCTTGGAGGGCAGGAGAAGGGGAAAGACGAGTTCTGTACAGTGGTTTTTATGCTGATTTTTCATTAATTTGTTTATGAAGGCTTTGGCTGCATTTTATTTTGAATTGGTTTTTAGCTATTTTAGACTTTCATTCAGTGTATTCATTTTGTTTTCTTAATTCCTCCTGAGACATACCCAAAAGTCTGGAAGAACCTGAGTGTACATGCAGAATGAGCGCTTTTAATGTTAACATTAAAACTCATACTTCATTGTCATGGTAGGTCAAGAACTCGGTTGTGTTGCCTTTGACCCCTGGAGTCCAGACTGAGCCTTAGCACCCCCATGCTGTGGCCTGGGGAAGGAGCCACCAACCTATTTGACAAATTCTCCTCTGAGGGATCAGTTTAAAAAAAATAACCAACCACAATTTCAAGGTATTTCAAATATTAAGTGCGTAAATAGCCAGGTGAAAGTCTAGAGGTTTCAGAAACATCCTCCTGCTGAGAGCTGAGTGCCTCTGAGTGCTGACAGGGATGCTAAACTGTTTCCTGCATTTACCCTTCAATATGCGTATGAGTTGTCAGGCATATTAAAAAGCCTGCACAGCCCGTACAGAAATCTGGCAAAACACATCCCCAGGTTGTAATGAAGGGGATACAAAGCAGCACAATCCTTCCAGCTGATGTTTCTGATGCAAAGCAGGTTAAGTACCTAAGTACTTTCCCTTGGATGTGTTGGTGAAAGGATCAGCCTGGAAATCATTGAATCATAGAATCACCAGGTTGGAAAAGACCCACAGGATCATCGAGTCCAACCATTCCTATCAAACACTAAACCACGTCCCTCAGTGCTTTGTCCACCCATCCCTTAAACACCTCCAGGGATAGTAGCCAAAATCTGACCCTGTTCCCCTCTGCCCTTCCCCAGCAGCCAGAGTGCCCTCCATAAATTGGCAGAGCAGTAAGCAGGCAGCTAAACTTTCCTGGTATGAGGTTTGTCCCCATGCATTGATGTTGAAAGCAGAGTTTCCCAAACTTCCTCCACAGCCAATGGGTGTCCCCATATGAGTCGTCCCTGCAGCCAAGCTCTTCAAGTGCACAGATATTCAGGGCAGTCTGGCTCCATATGTGGGAAGGAAGCTAACTGGTTTCTAGTACTCGATCATGTTGCAGGTCTTTATCTTCCTCTTTCTTTTTTTTCCCTGAATGGTAGTAAGCATAAATTGTCATTGGTATAGATCTGTAACAAATATACTTATGCTTCTGAAAAAAAAAATTAATATCTAATTATAAAACAAGTATACAATCAGTTACATATTTTAGTATCTTTCTATTTGCTGGATTTGGTCTAAAATGCTCAGGAAAATCTAAGGTTGTTAGCAGTACTGTTTTTCTCTAGATGACAAATGTGGAAAACAATGCAGCTTAAGGAACCAGTCCTGCAAGTTGCAGTATGGCAATACTTCTTTGGCTTACATGTGGAACATGAATTCCTGTATCTGCTGGTACAAAATCCACAGCTTGTACAAAATGCAGCTCAGTTTCCACATGAACACATTTCAGCATCTTCTTGGGGGAAACTAAAGGATTCACTGGTCACAAATAGATATTACTGAAGTCCAAAACTCTTCTGGAAAACTAACAGAGGCTCAAGGAAATTTTTGCTATCAGAGGTGAGATTCTGATCCAACTAATCCAGAGAAAGTCTGGGATATCTCCATTGGATACAGTAGCAGCGTTAGAGAGTGATGCAGGGTGCCTTAAAACAGCCTTTTACAGTAAACAAAGTCTGGAAAACATCTACTAGTTAAAAATTAGCTTCTTGAAGTGGGGAAAATGTTTTTAGTCTTAATCACATCTATAATTTTAATCTTTATTCCAAGAGAAGTGTACTTCATAAGTGTAGTAAGTTCTCCTGTCACATGCAAACTATCCGTGCCTCGCAGGACTTGGATGAGGATGTGGCACTGGCTGACCCTGCAGTGCCCTGTAAAGGGATTCTCTGCAGCAAGTGCATGGAGCATTGCCCTACGAGTCTGAAAAAATAGGCATGTCATCCACCCTGTGAGCTTTCCAGCTCAGCTGAAACAGCAAATAGTCTAACTCGGTTAGGGAAAGTTTAGTCTTCTGAAAATCTCTCACCTGCTAAAACCCCCTACGTTTCTGTTGAAAAATCCTTGCCATTTCTGCAGAACATTTACTACAGGAGAAGCAATGGTAACATCCGGAACATAATATTGATAACACACTTAGTTTATTTGTTTTAATGTATTTCAAATAACTGAAGTCACAAGGTTAGTAGGATTTTTTACTTCTCCTCTGAGTTTATAAACCTTTCCTTGTTACAAAGAAGCTGCTTATAGAAGGGGAAGATGAGAAGATGACTATAGATAACAGTCATGGGGAGATAATTCAAAAGAACTGGGAATCCTCAAGAGTTTATGCTATCAATAGTTATTTTTCAGCCTTTCTACCTTGCATGTACCTTACCTGCATTTATATTTCCAGATTTTTTACATACAGTTATCAGTGCTAATAGGAGTATACATTTCATTTCTTCTCTTTAGAGAATCTTATAAGGAATGTAACCCCACAGTAGCTGTAAAGCAGAATATTCTTTACATAGTATGACTCAGAAATTTCTAAGCCAGCCTTGCAAATATGAATCACAGCACAGAACCAAATCAAAAGGATAAAGAACTCAAACCTGAATGTTGCAGGCCCTAGAAGAATATAGCATTTTGCCATATCCTTAGTAACATACCCACTGTGTTGCACATGATTAAGAAGTAGTCAAAAACAAGAGCTCAGCTGGAAACCCATAATTAAATTTGGACTAATTTTCCTAATTGTTTGTTATGCAGAAACATATTTCTTACAGTTTCTGGGTTACAAAGATATTAGGAGCACTTAGAAGATTAGCAGAAAAGGTTGAACCAGTTGACAATTAGTGAAGCACTGCATCTGCTTGCCATTTGCAGTTCCCAAAGCATCAGCTTTTCCTCCTGATAGCTATCTTTCATGGTTTTTGTTTATCATATTCCAAGATTTTTAAGTGTTACCTCAATAGAAGATTCCAGGCACAGACATCTCAAACTTTCTCCCTTGAGCTATGAATACATCAGTGTAGCCCATCCTTGCTAGCAGAGTGCAGGCTTCTGGTTCACAAATAGGCTTTAACCATACAGAAAAAAAGAATTTGAGAGGTCTTCTTGGAGTCTTCAGCCTGAATGCAGACATTTCCATCTGCAGGTGGCTCTCTGAGGCACTGTGACCGCTACAGTGTCTGAGCTCAAGAGAGCACAGATGGTTGAGTTTGTCACAGACCTACAATACTTGATTTAGGGATAAAAATCCTTTCTTCACATTGCATCTGCAGGGAGCTGGGAGCTGGAGCCTCAGAGCAGATCCTTGCAGTTTCTGAATGTTCACTTGATCTTTGATGCCATGGTAGTCATACCACTTAAGTTAGGAACTCATAAGATGCTATGAATATGCTCCTCTACACTCCCTTGCCAGCTTTAACTTTGTCTTTCAAGCAGTTACATATCCCAGACCTCCGCAAAGCCCAGCAGAGGTCCCTGCACCTGCAGCTTGCTTGCCAGAAGGAACCATGATCCTCAAAAACTGGAGGTTTTTTTCCTTAAGCAGAGCTTGGGCAAAAGACCTGGCCCTCACTCCTATTGGTGTGAACTGAGAGTACATTAATTACAAAATGCAAAGCTGGGAATGAAGAAGACTGTTGTTAGAGCAGCTGTTGATCTAAATTGTTTTGGAGTATTTGGGGAAAGAGTGCACAAAGCAGCAACATCAAAGAGCAAACTTGTTTTGGCTATCATGGTAGCTTGTATATAACTGCATATATCTATGCAGAGCAGACATTAAAAAATAACTCGAAGAGCCTTGATTGATCAGCTAACCTTTAGACAACAAGGCTTCTGTGGATAATTTATCAACATAAAGCCATTGTCCTGATACAAGTCTGCTTTATCAATTTTGTTTGACCTAGATAAATAAGCACATTACAAACATTCCATTATCTTTTTGCTGTCTGTACTGGCATCATAGCATTTTCAGTACAAAGATAAACATTTATAGAAGTGGATCTTAACATTAACCTTTTATCATCAGCTTTTAATAAGACAGATTACTGTCCACCAGTGGGAATATAGTGGACCTACACAATCAGGCAGACAAGTCAATTTTTTCAGTAGCTGCCTTTGTTATGTTCTTGACTCACAATGAGTGTGAGCTTATTTATCCTTCAATAAACCAAAGTTTGTCTTCTTTGCATTACCATGTGGAAGAGCCCATACAGTTCTACGTGGCCAGTGTAACTTGGGGTACATGCACATCAAGCTTAGCTTCTGGTAACTTTCTGTTGTGCCCATCCCAGTAGCTCCCCTTATAATCACCTGTGGAGTGTTGTCCTAAATCCAGAGATCTGTGAAGAGGGTATGTTTTTATCAGGTATATCTTTGTTCTCCAATCTGTCTCATTTCCCGCTGTGTCTTGTTGTCTAGTAAGAGCTAATAGCAGTGTCCCTGTCCTTTGTTATAGCACAAATAGTTGTATAATAAAGGTTTCCAAACTGGACATTGCAAAAGTTGTCTAAGGAAGTTATAGCTCTTGTGACCTTGTAGTGCTAAAACCTTTTCAACAAAAAGAGCCCAGTTCACATTAGGCAAATTATTATTAGCAAGACTTAAGCCTTTCTGAGATTACACAGCCATTGGCTTGCACTTCAACAGTAACTTTGCATATCAAAGACTAGTATCTTAACATACAGCATGGAAAAGCACCAGCTGATACATTGATTAATGAACAACTTCAAATTTACATTTCACATTCACTGGTTCACCTATTGCCAGTAAGTCTTCAATAAGACTGAGTGGTCATGAAAGAAAATCTTACCCTGACTAGTAGGATGCCTGGAGGGCATGGTCTGTCCTACCATTGCTTTACTCCCCACCTCTGGCTGAATATAATACAATAAATCTGCCTAGGTTAACATAAACATCAAGCAGGTATGAGGGCATGTTATCTCCTTACGCATTTGTAGTTCTTTCTCCATTACTGGCATTTTAGGTGTGGTCCTCCCACAAAGCTTATGAGAGGTCAAGGGGATTTTCTGGCATCACTGTGTGCTCCACTCCCTGCGGCAGCAGTCAGTGTGAGATTGCTCCGAGGGTGCCATCCTCCTCCCCCTTTGTGAAGGTCTCTGTACTATGCAGTAGTAGTTCTACAACAAGAAAACATAGAAGGACTTATGGGAGTGCTCTGCTCAAGCCTATGAAGGCTCTGAGGGGCTGTTAGTAGGAAGGCAGGAGGGGAGGGGGCATCAGAAGTGTGATTTTAGGTTAGGTTTGAGACTATGGAAAGTTGCACTTTCAAGTACAGTCAAAGAGGTGAAGTGAAAAAATTCAATTACCTGCAGGACTTTAAACCACGTTGCATAAAGGACCAGAGAAGAATAACACAGCATTTGATTCTGTCCTGAGAGGGGGATGTTCTAGATTAGCTTTTCCTGGTCTTTTTTGAACCCAACCTTGCATTACAATGCAGCCTAACATTTGGAAACTCACTCTGTTCGCGTGCTGCTGACAAAGAGGAGATAATCACTGAATGGGAGCAGGGTCCTACCACCAGACTGAAACCCATGGTGAGTTGTTCTGACGGATTGCTTCAATCTTCATAAATTTGTCTCTCTGACTGAAAGACCTTGTGTCCCTCAGAAATTCACCTTTTAACCAGGGGTTTATTACTGACATTATAAGTCTATAGACTGCTGTCCAATCAAAGCTTTTTGGCAATTCTCTTACCACACTGCAGAAAACGTTAAAGCAGTGTTACTCAATAATCGGCAAGAAAACCAGTAGTGTGTATACAGTTTACTATCAGCTTTCAGTTCTGCTCTGCTACCACTAAAAGCCTAAAAGACATACAGGGAAATACATTTATCACTCCTTCTCCCATTGTCCCTTGCAGCCCATGAACATACTAAAATCTTCTTTTGTTTCTCTGGGGGGAAGATGATGCTGATGCTATGATTGCTTCATCTATTTTTTGCTGATGTACTATTCAGTGCTACAGTTTGGTTCTACTAATTGATTCCTCCTACAAAAAACCAGTTGATGAGCACTCGTTTTAAAAGGTATGTCTAGCTAGGGCTGATCTGCCACTCTCCAAGACTGCAGCTACTTTTGATTACTTAAACTAACAATAAGCATCTTAGTCACTCAGTTGCCTTAGGTAACGCTGTATGTTTTTTTTCCCTATTCCTTATTGTAACCAGAAGTATAAGGAAGAAATAATTTGTTATTAAAATTTTGGGATCTCTCTGTACTTCTCAGCACTGCCTTTCCATGCAAAGGTTGAAGACAGCTAGTAGTAGCCTTAGCTGGAAATGGTCCTTTTCTTCACACTGATTCTGGTTGCTGTGAAGTCACTAAAGATGAAATAAATGAGGTTGCTTATATATACAAGCATTTTCCCTTGCAAAATTATTAACAATTACAAACGGACTTCTTTTTTGAAAACTCACTTGGAGTTGTACTCCAGCAAAAGTTTAAAAATGAAAGTGTAGCAGCTAAAACTGCATTTTAACCACAAGGTACATCTTGTCCCACCCAGTGAGGAAACTGAGGGACTCAGTCCTGCAAACAGGAGCAAGATTTTTTAAAAGTCCTAAATTTGGGAAGTGATTGTGAAAAGCAGTATTTTACTTGTAAAAAAGCACAAGAATTTTTTGGCTAGAGAAAAGCTGGACTAGTGCCCCAGCTGCCTAGCAGAAGGATGTTCATGTTCATGGTGAGAGGAGTCCTACTTACTGCTAAATGGTAACTTGTAGGTGAGTATTTGTAAGCTGGTAATTTCAACTGTCCTGAAAAAATGTTTGTGAAAATTCAAGGGGTCAGCAGGTGCAGACAGATGCTTGTGGAAATGAGAAAAGGGTGAAAAGCTGTAGCTTTTTTTCCTAGCAAAGCATTCAGTGTTTGAGAGCTCCACCAGACTGAAGCACAATTCTGCATCATCTCCTACATTTTGCTCTTTCTTCAGCCTCTGCAGTCTTTGATGGTATATCCACTACAGTGGATATAATGGTTTACATTTGCTGGTTTCCTGATCTTATAAAAAAACAACTCTGCAAGGTAAATTGAAAAAAGACAAATCCATTACATTGAAGAGTAAATTTTGTGCGTGCATGTGTGTATGTGTGTGTGTGTGTGTGTGCGTGCATGCAAGTCAGGGGATATAATATGCTATTTTTTCATTAATATTTTGTATCTTTTTACATATCTTTATATAAAGACATAAAGTTAAGTAGCCACTGGGAAGAATAAGATTAGCTTTCATCTCCTGGCCAGATTCCATCTTAGATAATTATATTCTTGCTGACGGATTATCTTTATAATTTCAATTGGGTACAGTCTATTTCCTATCTCAAATTGCTTTATAGTCTATAATGTGGGCTCCTCTATTCTACCCTAGAAATGTGTGCAGTCTGCTCACAGATTAAATAATCACTGTATATTCATAGTGAGTAGCCACACAATAAAGTCAAGAAGATCGTTGTTGCATTAGGAAACAGTGCTATAGGGTCACAAATCTATAGTCATAATCATTATTATGTAGCAGAGGCAATACATTGTGGGGATTTCTTTGAGCAGTCGTATTAGGAAGAAGAGAGTTTAGAACTAAGCTGGTGATCTCTGCTTCTGCCACCTTCAGATGAGGGAGTGACAGGACATCAGTAGGAATTTGACACCGTGAATTACAGAGATACACTTGGATGATAGTTGGATGCAGGGGGAAATGCTACCATGAAATTGCTTTATTTTCAACAGTAGATGCATATATCAGTTAAATTATTAGGAAGAAGGGGGCTGTGGAGGCAACTCAATAGCTCTTGTTTGCAAAGCTGAAGCACTGAGACAGTTCCCAGTGAGTAACGACAAGCTTGGCTACCTGGAGGTAGTTATAGGCCAAAAAATAGCGTATGTGTAATCTAACTGATCTAACTTACCTTGATGTTTCACAAATAGTGATGGGAATAGCTATGGGAACAGCTATTTGCATCAGCTGCTTGACTCCTGCCTGTTGTCTCAGCAGGCTTATCAACTATGACACAAGAAGGTTCGTATAGAACTCCCTAAAGGCAGAGGATGGAGGAGGTGGTAACAGTGATGAGTTACAGCCTGTATCAAAAGGCTGTATAAGAGCGTGTTAGCCCTCATGTAAGTGACATAGGCCCCCATGCACGACTTCTGCTGCCCGGATCTACCCAGTTTCTAGCCCAGTACTGATCTGTGCCAGCCTCCCTTCTTGCAGTCTTCCCCCTCCCTGCCCCAAAGTTCTCCAGCACCATTTTTATGTGCCTTGCAGACTGCATGCAGTCATACCACATTGCAGGGTATTTAACTCTGCACATGAATTTCTTGCAATGCAAATACCACTCAGGTGAGTCACAGTGTAGGCATCACACCATCTATGACATTTTACATGACATGATTTATGAACACAAAGATCAACAGGAAATTATTATTCCCAGTAATTACTACCACTGAGAAGACCCAGGGCCATAACAATGTCAATACACCAGTGTAAGCTGCTTATAGTGGTCATCCTGCTTGTTCAGTACAGTCCTAAAGAGAGTCCCAAAGGTCTGAGATAAAAGACTGCAATGAGAATTTTCCAATGCCCAATGACCCTTTCTGTGAAAAACAACAAGAAGGACAGTCTGGTGTTCAAGCATATCTTTCATTGGGCACTGGAACAGGCTACCCAGGGAGGTCGTTGATTCACCTTCCCTGGAGGGGTTTAAGGGACGGGTGGATGACGTGCTGAGGGACATGGTTTAGTGTTTGATAGGAATGGTTGGACTCGATGATCCGGTTGGTCTCTTCCAACCTGCTGATTCTGTGATTCTGTGAGAAGTTATTGTTTCAGGTTTGCAAACTCCTTAATATCACCCCAACCCCCATGTTAGGACTTAGTATTTTCTGCTATTGTTTTCTGAATGTTTGGTCAATTTTGTGTAATGTGTTGGAAAGCACAAGTACATCACAATGCAGGTGTAAAATACAGCTGTGAACACTGCCTTACTTCTGTACCAAAGCAAAAGTAAGAGCATCACCACCTGTGGAGTGAGTCTTCTTCTGTGTAGAGCCAGTCTTGAGGCCTGCCAGGTCTTCCATCATAAATAGGAGATTAGAAATATATTTTCTATACATAATGCAATCTGACATAATAATATCCATACACAATTCTACAGCAATGTTCTATACAGAAAATTATACATAAGAGAATAGAGACGAAAGAATAAGAACTGTGCAAGCATATGTGATACAGCCCGGTTATTTCCAGGCTCAGGATTAATCATCTCATAAAGTTTCTAACTCCAAGTTCTAGAATTGCAGATGATGATGATAAAGTCTCTAGAGACCCCAAGCCTCTTTGGTGGTATGTATTGCTTGTGCTGTGCAATAACAGAGCAACAATCATCCTTCACACTTCTAAGGTGTCTGAAAAACTCCTCGTAGTGTTCAGCAACCAACTGGATTTACAAGCAGCAGACAAAGCATGATTCAGCAAGTGCTTGTTTACAGTTTCCCTTCTTTTATAAAGAACAATGCTATTTATGCTGTAATTTTAAACCATAGTTTAAAACATACATAGTTTTAAACTACGGCTTAAAATTACTCTACAGTTTACTATAGAGTAATTATGAGTTAAAATTAAGTATTTTTGTTTTGCCCTATACTGTGCTCTTGGTTTGAGCTGCTACTATTCTCTCCTCCTAGGTTTCTTTTCCCATTCTTATGCTTATGAATAAAATAAACTGAGAATAAGCTTTCAAACTGTATTTTACACAATTTTCCATTGAGTGTGAGAGCTCTTGCAGGCCACTTGAAATTGTTTGGCACTGAGCCTCTGTTTTCTTGTTGTCATCAAGCCACAGAATATACTTCTTTTTAAAAAACATCCTACTTTAAGTGGCTACAGAGTGAACTATTTCTCACACTTTTCAGTATACACTGGATAACGACACAATGTTTTAAAAAGTCATGGAAGAAACTGTCATTAAACAAGTGTTTACATAGCACTTCACAATTAAGTATCTGCTTAGTAGGAAATATGTGGCTTTCTAGATATCATTTATTTCAATTGTAGCATGCAGTCAAACATAATTTAATATTAAAATTACTAAAAGGATCTCACATGGGTCCTGACCCATCAATAGCCTTACAGTGTCAGTAACAATATTTAATTCCTCAGCTATGGCTAGGTCATCCTTTCAGCATTTATTGTTTCTCATTGTTATGATGACTGCAGCTGGATCAAGAGCCATTGAACATATCTATTATCTGCAACAGCTCAAGAAGCAACCTTTGGCTTTCAGGGCTAGCCCTTTACACAGCACATGGCACTATCTACATAGCATAACATCCACCCTGGGTCTCCATCTTGACAGAGGTTCTTAAAATATTTTTGTGACTTTCAGTGATTTATTTTAATTCCATAAACTTGCAAAAAGATGAGGCTGCTGTCATAGCCTGAGAAACTAGAGTGCTTCTTGCCATGATGCTGAGGGTCTGGGGTACACAGAGTAAGGCACAGTCTTAGAAAGATTCGGGGCATAGGAATCTACAGAATAGGAAGATCACGTGTGGGCTCAAGTCACTGTGAACTGCCCCCAAACCACCCCTGGTTTTGACTCATGTGATATTAGAGAGAGGAGAGCCTCAGACTGAAAAGCCACTCACATTGTATAGAGAGTCAAAAGACAGAGGGAGGGGGTTGATTCACCTTCCTTGGAGGTGTGTAAGGCACGGGTAGATGAGGTCCTGAGGGACATGGTTTAGCGATTGATAGGAATGGTTGGACTCGATGATCTGGTGGGTCTCTTCCAACCTGGTGATTCTATGATTCTGTGATTCTATGACATGATCAGTGAGCTGGGAAGCTAGGTTATTTGGTAGGAACTGTGCACCCAGTATTTCTCTTTGCTTAGCTAGCAGATTATAAAGCAGCAAAATAATGCCTTGATAACAAGATGAAGCCCTGGCAATGAAAATGAGACCTAAGTAGGATCAGACAAGTCTAAATCAGTGCAGTGTATCAGCACCTGCAAGATGCACACAAATATTTCATGATTTGACATTCTAGTATATTCAGAGCAGAATATGAACTAAATATTTTCTGAATGCAGAAAGTATCATGTGAATATGGAAAAAGGAAGGACTCACTTGGCTAGGAATGGTCATATTGCTGCCCGTGTGGTTGACAAAGGGAATAAGAAGTGGTCTGTGAGTACATCCTCAAGCAAGTGCACTGCAGGCAACCAGCAACTGTTTGAAGAGCCTGGAAGTTTGAAGGAGGCACAGTCTCCTTGTGTGGTGAAAATTCAAGTCCCAAGCATCTTCCTGGTCCAACCACCAAGCATCGCTGGTGTTCAGCCCACTTGCCTTCTGCCTGTGCACAAAACAAGGAGGTAGCAGATAGCTTAGGGGGAGGCACAGCAGGTCGGAGCAGAGCTGAGCATTGCCTATGGTTCTGTCACACCTGAGGCAGCAGTGTAGAATTTACAAATAATTGTTTCTCAAATGAGTCTCATTTTCAACAATTTTTTTCAATAGTCCATGCCCAGGATGTGAATAAAAATAATTTTCCCCTCCCTGATGAAACAGTAACATAGCTCTGGTTCTGTAACAGAATTAAAATTTCCCTCTACTTGCCTTTACTTATCACAATAAATTATTTAATAATTGCCAGGAAGTAGGCTGGCTGCATGACTTGTCAGGGAACAGAGCACACCTGGATAATTCCTATCCTTTTTCCCCAGGGACATATTCTACTTTTTGTAAAATCAAGTGATGTCCCAGAGGCATCTGGTGACGTCCAGGTGAGGCCTGGAACAGGATCCTCTGTTTTAGCTTGAAAATACAAAGACTTCATAGTGAACACACAAATTCACAGTATGGTGGGTTTCAGGCTTTCGTTAGAAACTATTTGGTCACTAAAAGAAACCCAAATGATGCTCAATGACTGATTGACAGTCTAGCCTTTTCTGGGGAAAAAAAAAGATCAAAGAGAAAGAATAGAATAAAGTGAATTGTTGCCAGGTTCTTCCAATGTTCGCACAAGGTTCCACAGCTGTTATTATGTCAATGGCACTGTGAATAGAAGTGCATTTCAATAAAAGTACTCTTAATAGAGTTATTAGCGCGGTGTTTGCTTGCCTGTGTGCTAATGCCTAACAGAGTAAGCTGTGAGCTGAAGGGAAACTGATCTTTGCCACAGCTCAGAGCACGTGTTGAACCTCCAGCACCAGAATATGGAGGACCTGGGTGTGTATGGGAACACACAGAATAACTGTTTATGCAGAGAAGAGTTTAGAAAGCTTAGGGTGGTGTTGTGTCCCTCGAGGATGGAAGAAGGGATGGCAAAGGAAGGCTCTGTGACAAACCCCTTTCTGCCATGTCCCAGTGACTTACGTGGACTAACGCACGGGTACGTACACCTAGTCATTTTGGCAGAGGAGTCCCACATGTATTTCACCTGTCTGTTCTCAGTTGCAACATAACAATTGCTGGTCATTTTAATTGTGTTATGACTTCAAATCAGTAGAACAACTCAATTCTATTTCACTTCACCTTTTCAATGAGTAGGGTCACTGGTTTTGCACTGCTTATTCATGTCACTGCTCTATAATTATGATAACTGCAATGCAGAAGAATGCACTGGAAGCTTCCCTGAGACAATTTTTTAAAAAATAATAATAACATTTACAGGAGGAAAACTTCCTTTTTGCTTTATACAGCAGAAACTAGAGAAATCGGGTAGTTTTGGAAATAGGAAATCTAGCAACAAAGCAAAGCAAAGGGCTTGTAAAAATCTATAAACAGAACAGTTTAAGAAAAGAAAGAACCAAATCATAATATAACAGTGCATCCGTCTGTGTCTTCTATAAGACACCTTTTGTTTGCTTTCGAACGTATTATCCATTGTTTCAATGTAAATTGGTATACTTCCATTAAATCCGTATATGCCAATCTGCAGGAGGATAGTAGTTTGGAAAACCCTGTGACTTCGATCATTTAACCTTGGTCTCACTGCTGAGAAATAGTTTAACTGCCACTCGCAATAGGGATCAGCATTTTGCCAGGCCATGTACTTCATCAGTATTAGTTAGTAGCTGCCTTTCTGAGCCTGTGTCCCTCAAACACAAATCTCATAAAGCTGCCTCCATTTCCATCTTCTCTAAGCATCCTTTCTGCAAATGCAAGAAATAGCTTGTGTTTTACAAGCTCAAGAAATGTGAACCTCATGCGGCTGAACAAGGCCAAGTGCAAGGTCCTACATTTGGTTCAGGTCATCCTCCATGTGAATATAGGCTGTGGGATGAAGGCATTGAGAGAAGCTCTGAAGAGAAGGACTTGGGGGCACTGGTGCATGAAAAGCTGGACATGAGCTGTCAATGTGTGCTTGCAGCCAACTGTATTCTGTACTGCATCAAAAGAATCGTGGCCGGCAGGTAGAGGGAGGTAATTTTGCTCCTCTACTCTGCTTTGGTGAGATCCCACAGGGAGTCCTTCATTCAGCTCTGGAACCCTCAACACAGGAAAGACCTGTTGAAGTAGATCCAGAGGACCACAAAAACAGTCAGAGGGATGGAACATTTCTGCTATGAAGAAAGACTGAGAGAGTTGTTCAGCCTGGAGAAGAGAAGGTTCCAGGGAGACCTTGTTGCAGTCTTTCAGTGCTTAAAGGGGGCTTATGAGAAAGATGGGGACAAATGTTATAGCATGGCCTGTTGTGATAGGACCAGGGGTAATGATTTTAAATGAAACCAGGGTAGATTTAGACTAGATAGACATCTTCTAAAATAAGTATGGTGAAATACTGGAACAGGATGCCCAGAGAGGTGATAGCAGTCTTATCCCTGGAAACATTCAAGGTCAGGTTGGGTGGGTCTCTGAGCAACCTAGTTTATTAAAAACTTTAAAAAACTTTAAAAATCCCTTCCAACCTCAAACTTTCTATTATTCTATCACTCAGGCTATCTAGCTCAGGTGCAAGGCTTACTCTGTGTCTTCAAATAACCCCAGCTGAGCTAATTATAACCATGACTAAGGAAACAAAACCATTACAAAAATATGATGTTACCACCAGAAGCATAGATTATCTCAAAAAAAAAAAAAAAGGTAAGTTATAGACTGACACTGAAAAACGATGACTCTAGGTTTGTCAAAGGACTGCAGGGCTGATCCAGATCCATGGTTTATTAGTGTAAGCATGTTGTTTCTATATCATGGTGTGGACAGCATGTGTATTTCCTCTACAGAAGGGTTCACAACACTATAAGAGCGGTAACAGCAATACCAGTTTTTAATCACATGTGGATACAGGTAGCATTTTATCAGATGAACAGGGCTAAAATCATCTTAGTGTTGAATGGCACTAGCTAACAAAAGTTTTAAAATTTTCATTTATTAGTTTGGTCTTTCTCTAATTTTTGTATTTTAAGAAATATGCTTGGGAAAAAGTAAAGTTAAATGTCTATTTTAAATATATTCAAGCAAAATAATATATTTTGTTTAAAGTTACTTGAAAACAGTGAAGATAGGATGAATGATATGATGTGAATTCAAACAGTTGCAGCTTAACTTTTCCACAGTGATAAGTGAAAGACAATGGCCTTATTCTGATTTCTGCCTCCACTTTCTGCATTTACTTGTCTAGCTTTAAGTTATTTATAACTTCTAAAAAGCTGTTTAAAATGCGCTTAATGGCTGGACTAAAGTGGTTTCATCATTGTTAAACTCTTTTTAAGAAGAGACGTGTGATTATTTTTGACAGAAGCTTGGCACTTAACCAATCTCGAAAGCTAATTACTGTTTCATATGCTCTTCCACAGGGAAATTCTTTCTTTATTAAAAGAAAAGGAATAGAATTGGGGTGCTTAGGTACACACAAGGAAGCAAGATGCATAGTAATTGATTTTAATAAAAGTGGAAGACTTTCTTTAACTTCCTGACTGCCTTCAAAAAGCAAAATCAGGAAGACTGTACTTCCTTCAAGTGCCTTCTCTACTGAGACCACAAGTTCTTGGGAGACAGGGCAAAGCATCTTACTATATGTAATTTCAGGGTCTGGCAAAGGGGCACTTTTGAACTGCTTGTTATGAAAGCAACTGCTAGGCCAGGCTCAAAGGGGCATGGGAATGGGACCTGGCCCTTCAGGATTCTCAAAACTGGTCTGAAAAGAAGTTCCCCATGTATATATGGACCCTTTTTTCATACTCTTTGTACAAGCACCCGAGATTATTATTTTCTGCATTCCTTCCCTTTTCCCAATTCATCCTCTAATCATCTTCACTTCAAGCTTGGCTCACATCTCCACAATACAACCTGCTTAGTCATCCAAAAGCTGGAGCACACAAGGGAAAATAGCTGGACTTCACATTAAAGAATAGCAAAAGGAGCACTTTGTATGTCTTTCAGGGCAAAGAAAGGATATAACTGGTATGTGGGCAGGTGCTTTGTTCCATTGGGTAGACACTAGCAGCCTGGCTGCCGCTGCTATCACACAATCTATGGAGAAACACACTCCACACATATATTTTCAATGCAGTATCAAAGGGCGAGGAGAAAGAATGCCCATTCAAAGCGATATGAACTTCCAGAAATATACCTCAGAAAAAAATAAAAAGCCCTATGTAAGATAATAATAGTAGAGGTGGAAGATCAATTGTGAGCATTCATAATGAAAAGGGAACCCCTGTCATGAAACAGCAAATCAAATTAGCCAGTGAGGCCCTCTGTTTGAGTAAGAAAAGGTCATCATATCAGGACTTGAAGAACTGCAGTGTCTTAGGAAGCTTTTGATCTATGTGAGTAAGTATACCTCATCTAATAGCAAGGTCTAATACCCAAATACAAATTAACACTTCAAAAATATATACTTAAATCACTGGTTTTAAACATAGCTAATGCCCTTGTTTGCATAGCAGAAAAGAGTTCTAATTAATTACATAAAGAAAGTAACTTTGCCAGGAAAAAATATACTGTGAAGTTAACAAATGGGGATGTCCACTTTTGTAATTATAGTGTTTAAGTAGGAAGGAAGCAAGGAAATAATATATTTTGCTTTGATGTAGCTTTTCTGTATTATTCTGTACAAAGAAATTCCACAGATTGAATTTATATTTTGTGGTCCTCAGATGACAATTTTTAATGATTAGGATGAGAAAATGAAAGACTTCCCTTGTGTTTCCCCCAACTCAAAGCATTGTCCCCTACTTCTCATCCTCTGTGTGTGCAAACTTAGACAGAAAATTCAAAACTTTAGTTCTTTCCACAAACAATTTTCTCTAGTTTTTCACTTCATGTATACTTACATATTCAGTAATGCTAACACAGTTTTCCTATGGAAAATTAAAGAAATTCAAGACATCCACACAGAAGATGTTTGTCAGAAATTTTTTTCGCTCTCTTACTACCTCTGTGCAGAATTTGGAAATATTTAATTTCTAGATCTCCGGTCTTCTCTATATTAAAGAAAAACACCAGTTATTTCAGTGATTGCTGCAATCCGTCTGCTGTTGTTGGAAATCCAACATATATCTCAAAAGAGAGCTATCTGCAGAGACTACTCTCCCTCTCAAAGCTCAGTAGAGTAAATGGGGCTGGTGATAAACTGTTTCCTCTAATCCTTCTCAGAGCATCATTATAGAACACAGATTGGCTGTCAGTGAGAAAACAGTGAAGCACAAGGATGAAATCATGCTTGAGGGCAGAGATGGGGCTCTAATATAATGCAATTTCACAACTGCTTTCTGCATCAGTGGTAGTTTATTGTGTTGCTGGTGGTTTGGGGTTTTTTTTCTTTTATCTGCAACTTTTTGAAGCAGCAACGGGCTTGTTCTTAGTCCTGCCAGGCTGCCTCTTACCAAGTTGTGTACTTTCTTGAACACAAAACCTCCAGGGATTCATCTGCAGGGATTACCTTGTGTGCCAGGGCAGGACACCTACTGTTTATATTCTTTTGGCATTAGTTTAATCCTCATGCGCTTATAAGTTTTAGAGGCTTGTCAGTGAAACTGGGCAGAAACTCTACCAGACTTGGAGATGAAATCAGGCCTCCTTCTCTTTCCACCTGCCAATCACCTCCTCTGCTATGACCTTGCTTGTCCTTGATGGGTGCTCCCTTCTCTTTCAAGCACGCTGATCTGTTATATAAATAGAGGCCTTAAATATACTTCTATTTGAAAGCAGGTAGTTTCTGGAGTTTGCAATGAGGCACGTGTCAATACAATTTTTGTTCTGGGCTGTAATACTTTAGAAGCACCATGCAATTAACTGTAAGTATGGAAACAAAATGATCAATTGTAGGACTTCCTAACCCAAATGCCATAAACCTCAGTGCAGGGGTTTTAAGTGTCACATTCCTTTCACAAGCACCTACAAATTTATTTGTGCAAGGAAGAAATGTGGAATAAAACCAGTGAAATTACACTCATACAACAGACCCCCTTATCTAGGAGAGATTTCTTACTAATTTTTGCACATGAAAACAATATTTCACATAGAGATCTACTTAAGGGTCTAGATAAGAGAGGAGGAAGAAGTGATAAATATGTTCATAGAAATTTGGCTCCACCAACTGCCACAACTGCCGGAGTGCTAAGTGTTTGCACTCTGACCAGGGCAGCTTCACACTGGGTGCCAGGATTGCTCAGAGGGACAACAGGGCACTGGGCTGACACCTCCTCTCTCCCTCAGGGCTGCCTAAACTTACACCTTAATACCCCAGTTACTCATTTTCATGGCTGAAATATAAAGGTTTCCTGACTCCTGCAAGGGATGATTCAAGGATGAATGAAGAGACAGAAAGACTCCTAATGCTTCATCATTCTGACCTCAGTGCTAGGGAAAGTCATGATCTTGAGTGCTGTCATGAAGCACATGCAAGAGAACCATGTGATCAGGCCCAGGCAACACGGGTTTACAAAAGACAGGTCTTAACGAGATAATAACAGGATTAGTAGTACTTGGAGCTCATGCAAGATCATAGAATCATAGAATAACCAGGTTGGAAGAGACTCACCAGATCATTGAGTCCAACCATTCCTATCAATCACTAAACCCTGTCCCTCTGCACCTCATCCACCCATCCCTTAAACACCTCAGGGGAAGATGAATCAACCACCTCCCTGGGTAGCCTGTTCCAGTGCCCAATGACCCTTTCTGTGAAAAATTTTTTCCTGATGTCAAGTCTGAACCTTCCTTGGTGGAGCTTGAGGCCATTCCCTCTCGTCCTGTCCCCTGTCATTTGGGAGAAGAGGCCATCACCCTCCTCTCCACAACCTCCTTTATAGAGAGCAATGAGGTTCTCCAGGCTAAACAACCCCAGATTAGGCTCAGGTTAGGCTCTTTTCTAAATAAAAGCACTTGCCCTGACAAGTAGAACAGGTTACAAGTCCAGCATTGTATTTGGAAATGTATGGGCAAGAATGATTTTACCATGGGACTATGCCAAGTCCACAGATGATGGAAGACCCCACAATTCCAATGCCTCCAGCTCACTCCCACAATAAATAAATAATAATAATAACAACACTGCTGCTTTCTCTACTGACATGACATAAAATAACAGATTTGATCCAAATTGAGTTTTATGTGGGTCTTAGACAGGAAGATGTACAAATAGCCTTAGATTATTCCCCCTCCCAACAGACTCCAAATCACCTCTGAGAAAGGCAGCATAGCAAATTGATGCTTGAAGTCTGAAGTTCTAATTCTATTCATGGTCTGTGGTCCCCATCATCCTCTATGGCAAGGTAATTTAGACAATTTGTAAATACAAGTAATTAAGCAGGTGTAAATAGCACCATGGAGTATTTAAGTGTGCTCTTTTCCACTGAGAACAAAATAGTGAAATGAAGTTGTTAATCTTGTCATTTGTAGGAATCAAGCATTAGATACATGCTAACACATTAATTAAATAGTCGAGATTCTGTCGTCATGATTTGATTCACAATATTTCACTTGAGGACAATCAAAAATCATCCATAGGTACATAAGCATATTAAAATTGAATATTCAAATGATTATGTAAAACCCAGTCTAGAAGAATGATATTAACTTCCCAATTCTCCATTATCTGTATAGGCTTTTTTCTATGATATACAATGATCGAAGGAACCTGAAAGTGCACAAATTCATGGGGCTGATGAGATGCATTCACAGGTCTAGGGTAATAATACATGTATCTGATTTAAGTTTCCTCACTGAAGTGAATGTAATGTGATCAAATGGTTTTGGATTTTGCTATTCAGTGTTTTCTATTGGTTCAATAATTTGACTCTCTGTTCCTGTCTCTATTTGGCTTCTGAGGTTAATTTTTCTCCTGTGATGTGGAGGAGCTGTTTATAAGCAGTAAGCCCTCTATAGGAGCCCTCGGAGAACATCACGTCCACCATGAGAGACAGCCAGCAATTTTCCAACATACCTTTCATCTGCAAGTATAACTGGACTAAAACCCTGCTTTAAAGCAGAAGCTATTTGTCAGACAGAGGTATAGCTTAAAAAAATGGGGGGGGGAACACTGAAAAGTGCCAGGAAGACGTCTGCCAAAGTTTTCTGTCGCAGAGTTGAGAAGTGTGTGCACTTTCCATGCGGGTTTCACCTGCTGCCTTGCCATCTGTGAAATGATAGGAAAGGATTAGAAGTGCTACTTTTCAAGAGGAAGTGTTGTCTATGGAAATCATTGTCAAGCATTTAAGAGGGAAGGTGTTACTTTTAAAAATGAAATACATTTTTTTCTCCTCTTTTTCACACTCTTATTATTTCTCAGCTCTACAAAAGCTGGAAGAGAGTGAAAGTTTGTGAGTGTGGGAAAAGAAAAAGCCTTTTTTCATGCATTCATCCTTTGCTCATGGGAAAAAATATATTTGCAGATGGAAAGTATTTCTGTGAAAAGCTCTACTTTTCCAGTGGTACCTATATATGACACAGAAAAGACAGACTAAAAGAACTGTCAAAAGTTTCAATGTCAACAGCAGAGTGAAAAAAAGAACTCATTTTATCTGACTTTGCCTTTCCCTAGTATTTTCACTGCTGTCTCTTCTTCAAATCAAACACCCATTTCCAAAATATTCCCCCACATTGAGCAAAGCAGGATCTGGCAAAGGTGGAAAAAGTCAGAAATGATCCTGCAGAGTTCAGGAGTTTGTAAATAATTCCTCTTTTTGAGTCTTCCTAAAACTGTAACCAAAGATCTCATCAAAATTATTTTCTTAACAGTCTCTGAAATTTTGCATCTGCTAAATTGCCACAGCAAACCCAGGTTAACTTTGTCTATGAGAAATCAGGCTATTTTGGTATCCTCCCTTTGCTAAAATCTTTGGTCATATTTCCATAGCTTCCTATTATAGACAATGGGATTTCTTTCCATGTCTACCTTGACTCAGGAACCAGGATCCCCTTTGTGCACATCATCCTCTCTGTCCATTACTTTAGCAGCCCTTATCTGATCAGAAATCTTTCAACTGCTTTCTTTTCTGTGTCCAGCTCTTCCCTTGCCATAATTTTCACATCATATGACTGTAAATCAGTTCCTGTAAATCCCTAACTCCTGCTTTTGTATCAAGCATTCATGCTGAAAAAATAACTTCATGCTGAAATATTGGATGCAAAAATCTCAGTGGAGAATCTTTAGGAGGAGAGAAGAAATCCCACAAACACTCAGACAAAATGACACAAGCCTTTCAGGTGGATTTGTCTGCCATTACTTAACTAGAACACAAAATGCTGTGATTTGTTCTTTGGACAATGTCCTCATTGCTGCTTTGCTTTCCCAGTGCCTCAATTCAGCCTTTTGGGGAGAGGCAGCGTCATCAGAGAGATGGTGCGGCCAGAGAGGCAGATGACAAAATTTCAGCACAGGGGTACCAAGTGCCGATTGACAGCAGCCTAAGTGAGCTATTAGTTTTGCAGACCTTAGTGTCTCACTTTCTCTCTCTCAGAAACATTTTCAGGTTAAAGAGTAAATTAAAGCCAGAAGGTGACAGTGTGAGGTGACATGAGCAAATGTTACCAACAAGACAAGGTTAATGACCTGTCCCATGAGCTGCTCAATTGAGGCTCTTTATAGTTATACTAAGGAATGGTGAAATAGGGGGATAGGGAAGTAAAAAATATACTTATGGGCATTATTGTGTTTAGTATATCAATGTGAATTCAGGATATTTGCTGCATATAAGGGCTGGATGCATGACCTGCCCTATATACTAAAGGGCAAACCAGATTTTCTCTAATAGCACACTAAATAATAATTTTTTAAAAATTCACCTTTTTCCAAACATTAAACTGTGGCTCTGTGTATGTTTCATGATGGATTACATGTTTTAACTGCACTACCCAAGGAGTTTTATTGCTGATCCACAATTTTCAGACCATCTTCTTTGTTCCCAGGTAGAATGAGCTATGATCTCCTGCCATCAAGTTCTAAGTTCAACAGGATGAATATGGTTTCCAGCTCTTTCCCACCTTCATTATATTATGGTTTTAATATGTTATTTGCAATTCATTTCAATTTTCATGGCTAATGACATAATATAATCTGTTACTACCGTTTTTCTCAATGCACTGTGTCTAAAAGTCACAGCACTGTGCTTTCAGGTGGCTGAAAAAACAGCAAGCTGCCTGAAGCTAGATGTTTTAATTATGACATGGGACATAAATATTATCCAATAGATGTACAGAAAGGAGGACACGAGTTGAACCACGTGATAGATTCATGCACAAACAAAAGAATGAAACCAGTTCTAAAAAGGAATGAGAGGAAGCTGCATTATTCCATTAGCGGGTGGAAACAGGACAGGTTTCTTCAGGAACTTTTGCCAACAAACCAGACAATGCACAACTCTAAAAGCTCTCCAGTCCAAAGCAAATTAGATAGAAAAGTCAACTAACCTTTCATATAAGTTGGCTTTGATGCTGGAGGAGATTTTTAATGGTTTCTTGTGGGCTTCTCTTTTTCAAACTGAGAAGAATGCCATAGAGCAAAATTACCACTGTCTTGTAAGTTTTTTCATTAAATTTTGCTGTTATCTTTAAATATCGTATAGCAAACCTTCCATATCTGTGGAAATCAATGCAGTTTTAAAAGGCTGGCCTATCCCTCAGGCCTGGTTCTTCTCTACAGAAGGGTGAACTGGAAAATCCTAAATTGCCCATCACCCACTGTAAAACAGCGTTATCAAAATCTACACAAAAATTCTTCACTGAACCTGTTTCTTGTCAAATGATACAGCTTTCCAAAGATGAAGAAATATATTTTTCTCAACACATGCACTAGTCTTGGTGGTGAGCAACCTGGGGTGTTAGCACCATCGCGAACAAATAATTTATCTTGTTCTCTGACACTATTTCTCCTCCTCCCTGGCAGAGCGCGAGGGCAGATACATCATCTTGTTTATCCCCACACAGCAGCAGTCCTGGGCAGCTCACGTGAGGACACGTCTTACACATTAGCAGGACACTTAATTCCAGCCTGAGCAGCAGAGTCTCTTCTAATCCCCCTGGGGTCCTGTGCTCATGAAACCCACACCAGAAGCACTTTTAGTAGTTGCCCTGACAAAGTGGTTAGTTTGGATGCTGCCATGTTGAGCATTTAAAGAGTGGAGAGGAAAACACTTGTTTGAGCATGTTCATCCCCTGGAAGAAGCAATGGTCTCCACTACACTAGACTGATCAGTGAGATCCTGAACTGTAATTTAAAAAAACTGCCAGGTTTGCAGTGCCATAAATTTTGCAAAACACCTATTTTTCTTCATGCAAAGCAAGTCTTTTCCCTGCCTAGTGAACTTTAAGGCGAACTTCCATTTCTATGAGCTGTAACAATTCAGTGGGTGACCATCCTCAAGGTGGTGAGACCATCTTGGAACAGCAGAATCTGATTTCCCAAGTGCTCCCTAATCCACATCAGTGTGAAGTCAGCAGGTTTTGAGCTCTAGCAGGGCTGGTATTAGCTTTGCATTGGACCAAAATAGCAACTGATCAGCCATCAGCGGAAGGGGAGTCTGTCTGGTTTTGATTGTTTCCACAGGATTTGTAAAAATACCTGGAGCAATCTGAGACAGCCTTCAAATTTACATAGAAGACTTTAGAATCATAGAATCACCAGGTTGGAAGAGACCCATCTGATCATCGAGTCCAACCATTCCTATCAAACACTAAACCATGTCCCTCAGCACCTTCTCCACCTGTGCCTTAAACACCTCCAGGGAAGGTGAATCAACCACCTCCCTGGGTAGCCTGTTCCAGTGCCCAATGACCATTTCTGTGAAAAATTTTTTCCTAATGTCTAGCCTGAACCTCCCCTGGTGGAGCTTCAGGCATCATCTTGTCCTGTCCCCNGCCATTGGCCTTCTTGGCCACCTGGGCACACTGCTGGCTCATGTTCAGTTGTCTGTCAACCAACACCCCCAGGTCCCTCTCCTCCTGGCAGCTCTCCAAACAGACCTCACCCAGTCTGTAGCTCTGCATAGGGTTGTTGTGCCCCAGGTGCAGGACCTGGCATTTGGCCTTGTTAAACCTCATCCCATTGGTCTCAGCCCAGCAGTGCAGCCTGTTCAGATCCCTTTGTAGAGCCAAGTGTTGTGCAAGGAAATAAAAACAAAACACATCATGATGAGCACTAGTTCTGCACTTGGAGCACACTGACACACAAAGTTACTTGACTGTGTAATGAAATTCAGCAGGACTTACTCTCCTAAGCACCTTAGAAAGAACTCATTCTGTAAATTCACTTTTTAGGAAATAAGAATGTGCCTCAGGGAAAGCTCAGTCAGACCATGGTGTCAAACATGATACAGGGCCCTGAATAAACTATACCACCTCCACAGCAAAAGGTGTAAGCAGTTCTACTTTCACCAAAGGAAAAGCTATTGTATCACCTGTAGTTCTATTTTTGAAAGATTTGCCCTTACAATCAATAAGTTAAAATCAGTGAATACAACTGCTGGAAAGTATCTCTTAACCATTATACAAAATCCTGTCTTCAGTCAGCTTGCACTCTTATCTAATGTGATTTTGACATTTTGTCTTTGTTTCTCCAGGGTATTTTGCCTGTGTAAATGCAAACCACAGAAAGATGCTCTATTCTTTCAACATTTTTGCTAAGCAAAACATTAAAAAAGCTAAGTGAATGTAAAAAACAAATTATTCAAATCTCTTGTGAAAGGAGCAGGTTCTTTTTACTATCAGAATGATAAGAGATTCTTTTTCTATCTTTATATCCCATTGTTTTCCAAGTGCCTCAAAGATTTTAGAACATAGAAATCCAAGGAAACAAAATATTACCTTGGTTAATATTATATTTTGACTTCATCCCTCACAAAATATTTCCTTTGCCTAAGGCTTCTATAACCCTGTTTCCAGTGAATGGGGACAGATTACAATAAACACTAAAATGCCTGTGTTTTCAGAGTTTTTAAAATGTGATGTTTGCCTCTGTACTCTTTCTGGAGCACCATTTAAATGGAAGAGAGTACAAGAGTCTTCCCTTAGCCCTTCAAATTGAACAGTGCTGAATTTTGGATATGGACTCTTTAGGAATAACAGATTTATTTGTTATATGTGTTTGCCAGAGGAAGTCAAATAAGCACTCCTAATATCCACCAGACATGTTAATATGCTGATGATTTAAACACATTTTTCCAGCATAATTAAGAAAGCACTTTTGGGATACCTCATCACATAGTAACTGTCTCAGTAATCTGCCATGCAGCCTGCAATACCCACTTTTAATTCCAGGAGTAATTAAATATCTCCTGGGACTTGCCCTGAATGTATTTTCTTGTCTGTCCTGTATACTTCTTCAGATAAACTTATTTTTCATCTCTTTTTGTCAGGGAAAATGCATTAGAATAACTATTAATTTTTGCCTTTAAAAATTCTACACTAATATGATAGCTAAGACATAAATTGGTCTCTGTACTCATATCTTCCAGCTTCTCTGTTATCTTAGATGAAATATCACTTATGCTACTACTTGCTAATAATAAATCTGAATTAAATTTAAGACATCTCCCTTAGCAAGGAACTTATCTTATCTGAGGCAGGTAACAAATACTGTTTAAACCAGGCTGGCCATGATGGGAAATAGTCCAAACCTTTATCTAGGCTTGGAACCATCCCAGATCTCAACATTTCAGAAACGGTGTGACCAGCAGGTCCAGGGAGGTTATTCTCCCTCTGTACTCGGCACTGGTGAGACCGCTCCTTGAATACTGTGTGCAGTTCTGGGCCCCTCAGCACAAGNCTGTCCCAGGACTTTGGGGTATCACTTGAAGGAAAATGTCCAAGCAAGGATGTCAGTACCGTTGTGACAGGCACAGGAGAAGCAGCGTGGTGGGTGGTTCATGTCAGTTCATAACAGTGAATGGTTTTGCCTTTGAAAATGGATAGAGAAATATGACGAACAAACTGAGGAATCAGCATGTAAGTGCTTGTATGTGCCTCCAAATCTCCACTACAGTCAACACAGATGCAGGTTATGATTCAGTTCCTCACAACCTCCTTATATTTTCTGTTGTCATACCTATGAAGCTCACACAGATATCTCAAGAACCCTAGATTAGAAAGGTGTGACTTGCTGGCCCTGATCCTGCATAGCCAACTATTTATGGCCACTTCATCTTCTTCCAGGAATTTTTGATATTGATAATTTCTCAATGGGTAGTATATCATGCTGCAATTCCTAATATTGGTTTTTGTAATTTTAAATTAATTTAGACCAGAGGAGTTGACAGTGCAAAATCTGTCTGTAAAGCTTAAATTCCCCTATCTGTACTACCTAAGCAGCATTTTCCATAGCATTGTTCAAAGTTTTCTTTTAATTCAGTTGTAATTAATTGCTTTATCAGTCTCAAAAAATACCTTGTAGGCCACCAGTCCTAATCACACTTATAGTTAGGTTTGCAGTAAATTAGCACATGTGGATACACAGGTGAATCATGTTGCTTACATGATTTATATTGCACATTCACTTTTCACATTCACATATGAAAAATATATGAATAAGCCTTTTTTTTACCTATTGCATGATTACAGGTTCCTTTCTAATCAGCTTTCACTGGCTTTTTGTACAACAGTTATTTAATCAGGCTCTAAATATGTCGTTGTCAAAAGTATCCTGATATCCTTTCATTACAATGTACATTATTTCATTTCCAAAAGGCAAGAAATTGATGTGCCATATGTGTCTCTGCAGCTGTGAAGGTTATAGTTGCCATATTGAGAAACAGAAGAAAAATGTCATGTCTCCAGGTACTCCTTTCCATCTGGAGAGATTTTTT